>LQNS02278152.1:238233-258582 GCA_001587735.2 Parhyale hawaiensis
GGTTGGGAGCAAAGGGTGCCTTGTGTGGCCGGAACGTGCGGTGCGGCAGTGGCAGCTCAATTAGTTGTTGCAGTTGCATAGTGCGTTCTACCCGCCCCTGAACTCCAAATCGCACCACCTGACCACGAACGAACGAGAACTTTTCCCATTGCAACGGTATCATTGCTACGGAGCGAAAACATTGTATATAAGCTGCCATTTTGTTTAAGTTTATTAGAAGACCTAAGGATGAGAGCACAACAAAGGATCAATGAAGAAAATTAAGAAACAAATAAGAGAAGAGGAGATTCCGCACCGGCCTAGAGGCATTAGGCAAACGTTTCGATTATTGCGTGAATTTTTTTACGCAAGGGGTCCACTAGTATAATTATATTGTACTAGTGGCCCGTGCCGTCATGATAAATGACGGCAAACAATTAACACTTCACCAAAACCCCCTCCGTCTTTTAGGCTTCCTCTTTTTTTCCCCTATCTAATAGTGAAGAAAAAGATTCCAGGGTACCCAACTTTTTTTTTTCGCCTTTTGAAATCTGAATTTTCTCCTATCTTAGTAGTTCTATTTTTCCCCTATCTAATACTGAAAAAAAAGATTGCAAGGTACCCAACTTTTTTTTCGCCGAAGTAAAAGATTGCAAGGTACACCCCACTTTTTTTTTACATTTTGAAATCTGAATTTTCTCCTATCTTATTCCCATAGAGCGTGACAGGAAACATATGTATATAAAATAACCTCAATCCTCTCTGCAAAAGTTTCGCAGCAACTAAAGAGTATGAATTCATCGTGCACTACCACTGCTCGTCTTGGTATTCGACAGACGTTGAATATCATGCTTGCATACAGGAGACCTCGCAGTACCGCTGTAACTGACACAGCACTCTACAACATAATCGAAAATGCACTGAGTGCACAGAATGAAACAATTTTAATGGGAGACAGCAGGAGCAACAATTCAAACGTTGAAGACAATTTCCCCAAACAGATTGATTTATTGTGGTTACCCAAGCTTTAGATTTAAGCGCTCCTGATTTCTTTTTCAGGGGATACTTAAAGGCGAGAGTCTACATTGATATGCCTGAAACCTTGCAGCTAAAGGAATATTAACATTCGCTATATATATGATGTGAAGAAATTCAAGCGTTCAAAATTTAATGGCACTCTATCAACGGGGCATTAATAACGGGGGACACGCCGGAGGTCGCCTGCATAAACGTATACGTTAAATGTACTGATGCTTCGGGAAATAAATTGTACTACGTCATATATATATATATATATATATATATATATATATATATATCTTGAAATATACATTGACCTCCAGGCGTACTCATGAAGGAGTTTTTATTGAAAATATTCTTAATGTCTAATATTAAAGGTCTTTGGTCCCCCTGAAAAAAAAAAAAAGACGGACTATGCTTAATTTTTCGAAAGCTTGAGGTTAAATAAATAAAAACCCAGAAGATTTTCAGTAAAAACTCCTACATATAATTCTATTTATATATCCATGTTTACGAGCACAGCGTTGAATATACCTTTGAGAAGCGAAGAAGGTGATGGTAACCCAATGGGTCACGGGCCATCGAGCATTGTCTTAAACGTTCTTCTTATTTTTACATGTACTAGATTTTCCAAAGTCCATTTTCTGTATACCTAGCAGTCTTCCTTGCAGAGCTTTAGTATGAGAGCATACGAACAGCAAATATCCGTTCCAGCGACATCGCATATGAAAAGCTTCTACAGAAATTAATAGATCTCTGGCATGTTAATACCACTGAACGTGTATGTGATGGCAGCTCATTGGATAAAAACTGTGGGTGCGTGTCTGTCATCATATTGGGGCATCAATGGTTGCTCGTGTCACGCAGGGTGTGGCATACAATGCACACCCTATGGGAGAAATTGTGGTAGTGTCTTGAGGAACTCCGTGCAAGTAACAGTGAAGAGCAGGTAAGTTAGTGACTAGCCCAGGACCGTGAAATTCGATTATCTTGAAACCCTATCGGTTAATATAACAGTGGAGTTACTTTTAAATGAAATATGATACTGCAGACTGAGAACAAAACTGCAACTATTGTGAATGAATTCAGTAACTTGAATTCAGATTCAGGATTTCAAAATTACAGTAAGCTCTAATTCCATCCCATCTCTTAAAATTTTGAAATTGACCTAGAACGTTGAAACGTTCAAATTTAAATCCCTGTATATATATGCATTATCTGGCATTGTGTTTATTTTACTCTCTATTACTGCTTTGCAAATTTTGTCCCATATGTCGTAAATTTCATTTATCAGGTCGGTACAAAAGTTTTTACTGGTTTGAAAGTTTATATTAAAAATTGAAATCTGTTTGTTTTCAGTCAATTTTATTCATAACAACAATATCCTTTGCTCTCTTATAACTTGATTCCATCCATTAACGAGCTTATTAATGCCTTGATTTTATAATTCTTTTGCTCTAAATGTGAAATATGAATCTCACTCATTTTCAATCTCTTCTTGTGATGTCAACCTAAGACAAATCTAAATGGTTTTGTAATCTCCGAAATAAGTGATAACCCGAAAGAACTAGGTCAAATGAATATGCTGACGAGCACAACTTACGAACCAAATTCTCCTAGAAAAGCATTTGTCAGGTAGTGCCGTGTGTAGGGAAGCATTATCATTGTATAAGATGACTTACTCTCACTCCCTTTCGTTGTCTTTCAAGCCGAAATTTGATTTTTGAAAATGGGAAAACCCACCACCTGTAACTTCTCTCCTTCACTGCATAATTTCCATAAGCACCCTGAATGATTTGTACCTACTGCTGCATTAGTACTAGCTGGCACCTCTGTGAAATTCGTGGTGTAAAACGTGTTTTATGTGTTCAATAGAGGAGATGATTCTGGGTGCGAATATTGCTGAAAAGTTCAATAGAGAGGATGATTATGGGTGCAAATATTATAAAAAAATATAGAAGATGCTTTAATATTTAGAAATAAATTTTTAACTAAGAAGAATAGACATATAGACAAAATATAAATTAAAATGATTCAAATTTCTTCTCTATGAATCAGCAAGAATTCGCAAAAATTCTAAATTTAAACAGAAGTAGAAAAACGTGTTATCTATAGAGGTGAAACGAAAAATTGGCCTGAGCAGCCAAGGGATTATCTGTGTATAGGTTTTTCTAGTTTCATACGTGTCTCATATATACAATGTGCAGCACACAATGGCATGTTTCAGAAGGTCTTGGTTTGTAGTTTTTACATGCTTTTTTTTTATTAGATTGTTCAAAGAAATAACATAATAAATTTTTGTATACATTTTTGACATTGAACGAGTTGGGGTCCTTCGATGTCAAAATGCAGGACTTGCTCAGTGACTCCACAGGAACTAGAGGATTTTGCCCAGAAAATTCGATCTATACAACGAGAAAGAATGGTAAAAAGCATTCTGAATTCCGGTGAAAGTCTTAGTAACTATCATAAGTCTGAAATATTGTAAGATTCGCAGCGAGATTGAATGACATATAATGAATTGAAACTTAATTCTTAACCCTACAATGGGATTACCCTAGCGAGAAATTATAACGGGAGAGGTGAGGTGCAATGTACCTCAGCCTAATGAATTGCTAATAAATTCATTATTTATAGGTATTTCGAATAAAAAATCAACAGGCACACTCTTCAGACAGTCATGCATGAGTTGAGATATAATTAGAATCATAAATTCAATGATAAATTATAATAAGATACAATAAAACGAACAATTTCTAAGAGAACGGTAGAAAGCATATAGCCATATACATTTTGCCCGATAACCGTGGCAGTTTGCTAACCAATGCAGGCAGTGTGCACGTGCTCGGGAACCGTGGGGCGCCTGCTGTATTACAGGGACTGTACTGTCTGTACGTACGCAGAACAATCAATGTACGTAATATTCATACCATGATACAGTATACAAGGGACTGCGACTGCACTGATGTAGCCTCATTTAGCTAAGGTGTCCATATTTATTATAAATAATGTGTATAAAGTTTCGTTGTCCACCAGTAATTATAACCCTGGGATGAAGTTACATGCAGATACACAGAATAAACGGGAGTTAAAACGTACGGGGCTGCCGGCCGTACGAATGCAGGGTGCGGTGCACCATGCGTAGCGCCGGTCGTCCTTTATAGGGACCATTTATCATAAAATCTTTGTTATTTTCACTTACGTATGGTATTTTCTCTCAAATTTTTACACAAAACATAAAAAATGTCATTTTATGAGAACTCACAGTTATGACTACTTCAAGCCCAATGGCAACACAAGTTTAAAAAAAAGGAGTTGAGTGTGTTAAATGGTTCTCCAATTATTGCGTCAGTTCTCTTTGTTAAGGTGGGGCAACTTTGTGTCTACCGATATTGCCTATGCCCTTGCAACATACTTCTGCTCAAAAACATAACTTTATTTGCTCTCCAATTCGAATGCGAAAAATTATCTAAGAACTGATATCAGCTTTAGAAATGGAAATCAGTCGCGCAAAGTTCAACTCTAAAAATGATCGATGTCAGTGCCAAACAAAGATGTTATAAAATCTAAAGTTCAATTCTTCGCCCTGGACTGTAATTTTCCACCAAGTATTCAATATATATCTTTGGTGAGAACGGAAAATAAAAAGAACTGTCTAAAATCACAGCTAACATATGTTGTTTTTGTGACAACAGTTCAAGGTTCCGACCAATACTTTTTATTGGTAAAAACAACTGACTGCACTTCACCTTATATGACGAATATCTCCTCACAGAAAAACTATGTCGTGTCTCTGTGTACTACAGGCTTAAAAACTGCTCGCCATGATACCGATTTCTCGCTAAAGCGATAGAGAAGTGTAATGAATTTCCTAGCACTTTCAGAAAAACTTGGTTTTTCTTACTTTTTTTACATTAAATCTTCAATTGCTCCGTGTTCACAGTGGGCAAAGTGAATAGACGATAAACAAAGAAAAGGGTAATATACCATTCAGAGCGATACCACGAAATGTTACGCAGAAAGCGGGGTTGCATTAAATTTAAAGAAATTTATTTCTATTATGAAAAGTCAGGCCCTTTTAAGACACAGCTTTACGCTGAGGCGAAAATTTCGAACTGAAGCAATACTTGCGTGCATCCCAGATACGAAGATGCAGTTTATATTTTCACTACGGGTCACTGGCTGCTAACAGTATTTTACCAAACGGAAGCGGGGATTGTGCTACTGAGTAGAATTTATATCTGCAGAGCTCACTTTTTTCATGAATGTAGCTGTAGTAGATTATTCATGAACAGATATACATATCCTCCAAGAGTGATCGAAGTGATCTGTGAGAAAATACCATCGCAACTACTTGCGACGGTCTGGTCTACTGGTATTGACGAATTTATTTATAACGCAACTAATCTATATAATACTAAGAATGACCTTCGTGTGTTTATCTAATACTAAGGATGACCGTCGTGTGTTTATGTATTTATAAGTTTATATTTTTATGTATTTATTTATTTATTTATTTATTGATAAGAAATACTTGTCTACTGCCCGTGACAAATCTCCCCCTCCAGAGCGCTTCGTTGACCATCTGCCAAATTTTTACGTCATGAACTGAAAGAAAAAAAATTATAAAATCGGACTCCAGAAGCTATATCGATAGTGTTCCGATATTCTAGAAGTGTTTCAAGCAAGAAGTGTCTTCAGACAAAGGGGTAAGGATCAGCCGTCGCAATCTTCTGCAACCTGGTCATCGATTCACAAAATCTGCAACCTGGCTTGTTTTTCGCCTATCTATTTTCTTCATGAAATAAATAAATGATGGCACTCGAACAGTATATCTGATTCCGGTCTTTCTTTGACAACGTTGAAGTCCACTCGATGGAGATGCATAGAGCTTCTCTAAACAATCTCTTCCATCGTGATGTATACCCTCTTCTGAAATTTCCTTAATCCAAGCTTCAGCTGATACTCTTATTTTGTTATTTTAATAATTACCGAGGCAAATGGTAAAATATTCTTGAGCGGTCAGCAGGCGCGTAAAGACCATGATGATTTCACGGCACCAAATTATTTTCTCCACATTTTCACATTTTAGGTCCTTCTTTCAAGAGAGCAAGTTTTTCTTGAGGAAAATACTTTCCAAGTCCGAGTTATATGCCGCAGAGCTCAGTCTTTATTAGAAGCAGTATCGACTGAGAGCAAAAAAATATTGTTTTTTACGTACCCCCAAAAGAAGCTGGGTGTTGTTCAGCCTTGCACGCTTATCTGTACGGCTCCCTTATTCAAGTTGGCAGTTGCGCAGCAGCCTAGACATGGAAGTTAATAAGAGCCTTACATGTGTAGAAGGGAGCTCAACCGCTTACCCTAAATAGCTGATAACTTGAGAAATCATAAATAATAATTAATAATTAGCTTTTATTAAGAGCACAATGGGTTCACAAAATATGCTTACAAGCTTACAAGTACAAACAAAGTAGCCAAAATTCAACCTAGTAATTAGGCCCAGTCACAAATATTGGTGGCCACGTACAATGAGAATAAATAGATACACTCAGCCTACACCTGCAGATACGAATGGCATTGAGCAGCTCAATTTCAGACAGGAGATAGAAAGAACTATTGACTGCATTGGAACAGAGAATTTAACAGATTATCCTTGTACAGTGTGATGTCCCGTCAACACGCGGCACTACCCAGACAGAGAGCTCCCTGCTATACATACATGTAAGGCTGTGCCTCAATATCTTTGCGATGATGTTACGTGTCCCACAAGATGGGTCTTCACATATTCTTCGCTGTCATTATTGACAGCGTGGGCACTCTAGTATATTTATAAATTTATATTTTTGTATATTTATAGGTTTCGCGTCACGCTCTTAACGAAATATATAGGCAAAATAGGTAGGCAAAAATTAGCTCTGGCCTTCCTGGTTTCATCAGTGTATTCATCAGCTTGAAGACTGTGGTCATCCTTCCAAGCTTCATACAAAACTGAAAGGTAGAAAATATTCCAAGTAGTACATGGTGGCACTCGAACAGTATATCTGATTCCGGTCTTTCTTTGACATCGTCGAAGTCGACTCAATGTAGATGCATACAGCTTCTGTAAACAATCTCGTCCATCGTGATGTGTACTCTCTTTTGAGATTTCCTTAATTCAAACTACAGCCTTATTTTGCTATTTTGATAATTTTTCGAGGCAACTGGTAAGACATTCTTGAGCGTTCAGCAGCCGCGTAAAGACCACAATGGGTTTATCGACAGTAAACTATTTTCTCCACATTTTGGGTTCTTCTTTCAACAGAACAAGTTTTCTCTTGAAGAGAAAATTTTTCGAGTCCAAGTTGTATGCCACCCTCGAGTAACTTGGATACAGAGCTCCATATTTATTAGAAGTAATATCTACTGCGGGCAAAAAACATCGCTTTTTGCGTATCCACTTTCTACAATATGATAAAGACCGATGTGTATTGATCTGTTTATCTATTTTCTGTCACGCTTTAACAAAACAGATAGTCGGAAATTAGCCCAGGCTGGAGGCTCTGGTCGTCCTCTCAAGTTCCATTGAAAAGTGATCGATAGAAAATAGGCCGGGTTGCAGAAGATGGCAAACGTATCTCAATTAGGGACAGTTGATATTCAAACAATGAAGACATCGCACACTTAGTCTGATTTTTTATTTGTTGGAATAGAGGACATCCAGGTTCCACATTTGTTGAAGGTTTTTTTCAATACTTCCACTGGATTTTTATTATTTAATTGGCCGAGCTTTCCACCATCTCAACGATAGTCGTTTTCAAGGCAAAATACTTCAAGACCCGTGAGTTATGATAGCTATATACAATGTATCTAGAATACGGAACATTATTTTGTTTTAAAAAAGTGTATAGTTGGAGAGCTCAAGGGGAACTATTCACACCAAAGATTTCGGGATTGGTTTGTAAATTTCTGAAATTTGTTAACAGTGATTGTAACAATTTACATTTAAAGTCGAAAAACTAGACTCTAGAAATTTTATTCTCTTGTTGTGACATTCTTGTTGCAATATATCAAAATTCTGCCAGTTTCGCGGACATGTTGAAATACTTGGGAATTGACTTACTGTTTTTCTACATTCGCTTGATGTTCGTTGATTCTAGTTTAGACGCTACGACCTGTCTCTCCAACATACACTTTTTCGCAATTGTTACAGTTAAGTTTATAGACGACGTTTGCTTTTGCCGATGGATGTTTTTGATCTTAAGATGACATAGCTGCAGCTTGATGGTATTTTCCGATTTCTTTGCCAGTTGAACGTAGTGAGGTTTCAGTATTCGGTTGACTCTTTCTGAAGAACTTTTTACATAAAGGGCAGTGATGTATTTTACAATAGGTGGATTAGTCTGATTTTGATGATTGACAATTTGGCGCTGTCTCCTTTGTTTCTGAATTGCTTCTTTCACTAGCTTGCTCGGGTAGCCGTTCTGTGCAAGGGAAGATGTTATAATTTAGAGTTCATTTTCCAGGTGATCTGCACTACATAAGTTGAATGCTCTAGTTATTAACGAATTAATGACACTTTTCTTTTGATTCATTGGGTTGTTCGATTCGAAGTCTAAATATCTGCCGGTGTGGGTTGGTTTCCGAAATATGGAGAAGTTCAATGGGGAGTCGTCTTGATGGTGGATAATCAGATCAAAGAAGTTTATCTTGTTATCAACTTCGGCATCATTCGTGAACTGGATGTTTGGATTTATGCTGTTTATACAAGCATGGGTTTCCAAACTGTTCTTTGGAATCACGGCAAGGACATCATCCACGTATCTTCTCCAAATAACGATGGGAATGGGTGAATCTAATACTAAGAATGACCGTCGTGTGTATATATATATATATAAATATATTTTCTTGAGATGGCAAAATGTAGATGACGATTACAGAAGCAGTTGAAGAAATTTTGGTACCCACGACGCGCGTTTCGCTATTCTCCAGATCATCAGGTGGGAGGATCAAAGTTGGTAAATTTAGTTATTAAAATCTTGCGAAATTTAGAGAGGTTATCCTAGGAAGGTGTAACTATGATACCGGCTGTTCCAGACGTATAAATGAAGTTTCCAAACAAGCAAATGTTTCGTCAATTTTCAACTTTAGTTGAGAATTGACGAAACATTTGCTCAAGTACGAAACGACCCTCGTACAGCAGCAGAACCTATATACTCGTTTCAACAATTTCTGCTTACTCTATGTCGAAGTGTCATTCTATTCCTTTACTCTTCGTGTTGTTTATTATTTTTCCGGCCAAATTACTTCTTTTATTAAAATTTTCATTGGATCGGAAAATTTGGATTCAAGTACAACTAGATGAATCCAGCATATGAGGTGCAAAGCATACTTTTTCATAACCATTGCCATTTCACTATTCTGACTCAGCTCCTGTGTTAGTTGTTTGTATTTTAGGACAAATTTTCAACCTATAAACCCCTCTGTACCTCCATTGAAGGTAACAATGAATCCTCAACACACGCTCGTGGGGCTAATGGTTCTGGGCCTCGTACTTTGGAGGCTGGCGGGTGGTAACGACACCGCAGCCTTCGAGTGCCACGTGGTGCAAGGCTCCCCTCCGCTGGCAGTTGTGCCAGCACCAAGTGTTACTGCCTGCACCATTCTGTGCCAGAGAAGTGCTGCCTGTGAGATGTTTGCCTGGCAGCATGACGCATCCGAGGTAATCATGGTAGTGCAGTTTTAGGAGTGCTCTGGAATCTTGTTCTCAGTGTTGGAAGGCATCCCAGGTTGTAGATGACCAGTTCTACAGAATGCGTTTTGCCCTATTTAAAAAAATTATATGGCTAACACCATATGAGGTCGTGAAGCTGTAAAGCTGATTATGCCACCAATCCTGTTTTCCCACACATTTTTGCTGGTTATTACCTCTGCCAAGGAGGTTATGTTTTCGCCGGCTGTGTCTGTCTGTCTGTCTACAATTCTGTCATCATCCAGATAACTCAAGAAGTTATTGACCGATATTGACGAAATTTACAGGGATAGTTAGGTATGTTTGGAGGAACAGATGACTATCTTTTGACAAAGATCTGTTCATCCGTTTGTTTGTTTGTTTGTCTGTGTATTTTTTGTTAGCCCTAATTTGAAAAGTAATTTATGGATTTTCATGAAATTTACATGAGTTGTTGGGTTTATTACAAAGAGTAAATGATAAATTTTTCGTGATGATCTGTTTGTTGCTGTTTGTTTATTCGTTTGTTTGTCTCTGTATTTGAATTTGTGTTTGTTAAGCGCAACAACTCACAAAATTATGGACAGATCTTTATGAAATTTTTAGTAACTGCTAGTAATGTTAAAAGACATAATTGATTAAATTTTGGTGATGATCAATAGGTCCGCTAGTATGTTTGACTACTGTTTGTTAAAATGTTTGTTAGCGCAATAACTCCAAAAATATCGATGGATCTTTATGAAATTTTCAGGAATTGTTAGTAATGTTAAAAGAAATAATTGATGAAATTTTGATGATGATCGGTTGGTCTGTTTGTGCTAGCAGTATAAGTCAAAAAGTTACAAACGGATTTCCAAGAAAGATACGGACACTGTTAACAATATCAAAAGGCACACTTGATCAGATTTTGGTACTGATATAAAAAAATCATGGTTTCAGAGCCGATTTGAATTGTTCGTTACCCCTGCCTTACTTGGCGGAGGCATACACTCTCAGAGTGCTCTAGTTCACTATAGTAGCGCTGTCTTCATTTTGGAGCTGTCTTCATTTCATAAGAGCTGTCTTCATTTTGGAGCTGTCTTCATTTCATAAGAGCTGTCTTCATTTTGGAGCTGTCTTTATTTCATAAGAGCTGTCTTCATTTTGGAGCTGTCTTCATTTCATAAGAGCTGTCTTCATTTTGGAACTGTCTTCATTTCATAAGAGATGTCTTCATTTTGGAGCTCAGAAGTAAAGTATTCTCGACAGAAGTAAAACCTCGAGTCTTCATTTCATAAGAGCTGTCTTCATTTTGGAAGTTTTCATTTGAGGAGTTCTGTACTTGGGCAAACCGAAGCCGAGACCGTGGCAACATGATTGTGTAGGTGGGAGACATGTTCCTTTGTTTCACTTCCAGGGAGCGCATCTGAAACCTGCCTTACACGCCATCTACTTACAACCGCCACAACTCAGCTAATAACGTTGCCATGACCGGGGCTGCCATTTCGAACGTTGTATAATGAAGCTAACAACGCTAAAATGTTCGTCTTTGCCAGATATAAACGATCTCGGAATTCAGAGAGATGATAGAATGTTTACCAGTGGCTTTGCTATGGGGTAAAAATTTGCAACGGCGGCTGCACTTCCAGCAAATTTTTTGGACGTTTGAATTATGCGCAAACAGAAGCCGCTCCGAGGCAACGAAATCGGATTAGGTGAGTGTGCTATCTGCTAATAGCGCCAACGAAAGTCGTACGTGTGAACTCAGCTTTTCTCGCACCATGCAATATGTGTCTATGTGTCGTTGCTGCTGGCAGGCGGCAGGCCAGCAATGCATTATCATCTCCCCAGTGTTCAAGTGGCGGAAAATTCTCTGAAATTTTCACAAAGCGCTTTTCATTTACAAGGCAATTCGACCAGTTCCAGCAATGGACGAATGCCCTCAAGCTATAACCCCCTATACTCTCCCCCACTTGCTCCATCGTGTCCGCTTCACTAATCTTGTTATTCCTACGAAAACTATTAAAGGGGACAGTGAAAAGTTGTATCTCCATGTCTGCTTCTGATACTGATCCTTTTCTGATAGATTATGTGATTTGACATGTTCTACTAATAGTAGGAATATATGTTGCTCTTTATGTAGTTCTTTATTTTCCTACGCTCCGCGTTTAATGAAAAAATTATATGCAAAAAAATGCTTATAGTCAGTTGATGAAATACATAGTTTAGCACATACAGAGTATCGTGGTTATCAGTGGGGCAAAAAGTGTGCAGTGAATCGATGAGTGGCGTGCGACTAGCTCAGTTTCGCGTTAACATTTTTTTTCCTTTTTTACCCGTTGTCACGAACTGCGCGTTTAAAAGAGTAGTGTAGCATGCCGGGAATAGCCTGCCATTTACACGCAAGGTTGCCTCTAGTCGTGAGAGCTCGGCTAAAACGACAGGGGCGTTAAAAAACATTTCTATGCTATGTATTTGCAATTTTACATCCAGAACTTACTGTGTAGCTTCAGCAACATGATTTGAATAACCTGCCGTTTGCACGTACGACCGGTTCTAGACATGGTCGTGAAGCCTGTACGGTATGTTGAATTACCTGTCGTTTACACGTACGACCGGTTCTAGACATGATTGTGAAGCCTGTGAAGAGACACTGGACAAGAAGTCGCTAGTTAACCTTATAATGCCACTTTTTTTTTATAAGGGAAATTTCAAAAACCGCCTTACCTACTAGAAACAATTATTGAATTATGGGAGGGTACGATAAATTTATAACTAACTGATTCCCCCAGTTTACAATCGTCTATAGCTGCCGTTGCTTTACGATATTGCGCAATTGCTAATAATGAAAATAATTCACGTTACCTTTAAAAAGATAAGAAAAATTAAAGTGTTATTTCCGATGATTACATTGTAAATTGCAACAAATAGGTAGCAATATGTTGCAAAAACCAGCACGCTGCTAATTTCAACCTAAACCGTGTTTTTTTTCTTGCTTTCGTTTGCAATCTCGCGTTTCGCTTCTGTTTCCCTCTGCAGACCCAGCACTGCAGCCTGGCCACAGGCATGCCAGCAGGAACAGACCCCACGCTGCTGTACGTGAGCACAGCAGTGAACGTCACTGTGGTGCCTGCTAACGAGACCTCCCTCTACTGCATGGACAACTTCCCAGTAGATGGATCTACTGCAGCACCTGTAGCATCTACCACGACGATCACCACAACAGTCGCTACTACCACAACAACGGTCCCTACCACTACTGCTCCGCACCCCTACACCTCCCTAGGGAGCAACCTCACTTGGTCGTAAGTCTGTCTTCCAAACGTAAGCACGCAATTCTCTCGCAATTGTTTTCTTCAAAAAACTAAACAGAATCTCGATAGAAATACTTTAAGCACTTCTTAAATTGCAGACAAGATAAGTGTATTCCTTAAGGAGTATACGAGTACTATGTTGTGTGCACCGCAGTCAAAAATTACTGCATATAATGTTCCTCGAACATCTTTCCGCGTCGTTCATGTGGTACTAATTTTGCTGTGAAGGATGCCCTGCTCAAGCCAACTTCTTCATCTCTTGTAGGAGGTAAAGGAAGTAGATGCCTGTTCCAAAATGAATTACCTTTTCCACCATCTTGGCACTCATTAGTTTTAGAGAAACATTCCTTTTGGGAAGAATAGATGTAGATCATAGGTAAAAAAATTAGGTGACTTTGGATCGTGGATATATATTTCTGAATGCATACATAATACAACTACATGTAACGAACATACATTCGTATACTGATTTGCAATAAAGAAGTGCAAATTAGGAGTTTAGTTTTGAAGTGAACAGCAGCAACAGGAGTGAAAATATTTAGCCTCAAAAAGAGGGAAACAAATTTAAAAAGAAGGCGAACACAATCTGAACTAGAGCGCTCTGAGAGCGCATACCTCCGCAAAGCAAGGTAACGGTTACGAAAAATTAGAATAAGTTCTGAGACCATGATTTTCTTTGTATCAGCGCCCAAATCTAATCATTTGTGCCTTTTAACTGGATTGATAGTTTGAGTAATTCTCTTGAAAATCCGTTCATAACTTTTGAATTATACTGCTGACAAACATTCTGACAAACATTAGTCATACTCACAAACAGACCAACCGATCATCACAAAAATTTAATCATTTACGTCTTTTAACATTTATAGCAACTCCTTTAAATTTCATAAGATCCATTCATAACTTATACTGACAAGCATAAACCCAAAAAGAGTGACAAACAGACGAACGAACAGATCATCATAAAAATTTGATCATTTATTCTTCGTAATATACCTAACAAGTCATGTAAATTTCATAAAAACCCGTCCTTAACTTTTTGAGTAAACGTGGTGACAGACAGAGAAAACCGACGAAAACATATTCTCCTTGGAGGAGCAGCGAGAAACTGTTTCCGGCGCATGGCATTCGTGTGAAGTATCAGAAACAACGCAGAAAAAAGTGAAAGACTTAGAAAAGATCGCTCATCTTCAGTACAAAAAATAAATATCATTATTCTGCCAGAAGACAGACAATCCCTGTAACGGAGCAAAGCAATAATTGACTTTTATATCCAAAGTTCAAATATTTGTATTTCCCCTCCTTATAGAGTGTGATATATATGAAAACATATAGCTATGTATGTATTTTTGTGTAAAGTAGTTCAAAACCGCATTAAAGGTGTGCTTGTGAAACGTGAATGTAAATTTCATTGTGATAAACTGTGTTTTCTGGTTCTAAGTCTATGCTTAACTTATATATATATATTCTATAACCTAAGATGGAACATCATGCTTTTCATTTTTGGGCGCTATCACCCTTTTTCCACCGAAAACGTCATATATACTGTAGTTATTGATATGAAAATTCGAGAAAAAATTTCATAGTGGTAATATGGTTTAATACAATGCATAAGAAAAACCTTGCAGCCGGTAACAATAAACACAAAAGTACTTTAAAAATAGAACGCTTCCAATTTTGACCGTCAGGTTTTACAGGTTAACTGTACTCAGGTCATACCCCATCATATGCCCATTGCTAATGCTGAATTATTCCAGTTGTATGAGCTGCAGGAGCCTTATGATTTATCACATTGATATATATTATTATATTATAATTATTATATTTATATTGACATTCCTGGTAATTACGATAGTATCAGTAACAATGGTATATAAATGATGAAAGTAGGAAATGTTGATTAGTCTGATATATTTTGATGATAGTACACTGAAGGCTAGTAAGGAAAACACAACAAGACGCTGCAGTGGACCTGTGAAGAGTGCATGTTCTAATACTCTACTACTTGATTTTCGTGGCAATCAATAATTATAGTTACATCACTCATGTCCCTCTGACAGTAATGGATCCGTTCCCAATCAGTTATTTATAGGTATTTATCAGCTCTTATCGGATACCCTTCACTATTTACGCATAGGCAGCCGATAAGTGCCTGTAACTTTCCGACTGGGTATAAAGGCCACGGCAGCACCGGCGAGACAAGCGACGTGCAACGCGACAAATTTGTTGCACGACAAAATGTAACGGAGGGTACAGCAGTCTTCTGCCCCCACCGCCGCAACTGCGATGCCTCGCGACACCCGTGCTGCCTCCAGTAAAAATTGCATTGCATCTCTTGTTGCTTTCTGTGAGGCCCCGGCCTAACTCTCCAGTTGCAATTTCACACTTGCCCCACTGACCTCTCCTGTAGCCACATCACTCATGTTTCAGGAAAAGTAATCATCATGGATCTATCCCTCCCTTCTGCAATCA
Source organism: Parhyale hawaiensis (assembly GCA_001587735.2). Taxonomy (NCBI): domain Eukaryota; kingdom Metazoa; phylum Arthropoda; class Malacostraca; order Amphipoda; family Hyalidae; genus Parhyale; species Parhyale hawaiensis. The sequence continues at coordinate 253,705 of LQNS02278152.1, forward strand.
ACAAACTCAACTATTTGTTTGTTCCTTGAATTATTACCTCCGCCAAGGAGGTGATGTTTTTGTCGTATTTGTCTGTCTGTCTGTTTGTTTCTTTGTCTGTTTGTCTGCCACCAAGATTACTCAAAAAGGTATGAGCGGTTCTTTACGAAATTTACAGGGTTTGATAGGTATGTCAACAGTTACCGATGATTAACTTCTGGTGTGGATCAGTCCATCTGTGTGTTTGTTTATCTGCCTATATTTTCATAAAGCCTTGACTCAAAAATTTATCTAGAATTTTCATTAAATTTGCATGAGTTTTTCGGTATGATGCGAACAGTAAACGACCAAATTTTTTAGATGATATGTATATTCGTTACTTTGTTTGTCGCTGTGTTTGATCTTATGCTTGTTAGCACAATAACTCAAAAACTTAAGAGTGGATCTTTATGAAATTTACAGGCTTTGTTAGTTATGTTAAAAGGCATAAATTATCAAAATTTGATAGTAATTGGTTAGTCCGTTTCTGTGTTTTACTTATGTTTGCCAGATTGTTTGTTAGCAGCATAACAGAAAAAGTTATCAACGTATCTTTAAGAAATTTACAGAAACTGTTAATACTTTTAAAACGCACAAATTATTAGATTTTGGAGTTGATACGAAAAACAATCATGGTTTCAGAATCAATCTAAATTTTTCGCTACCGTTGCTTTGCTTGGAGGAAGTATACGCTCTGAGAGTGCGCTCTAGTTGATTCCGTCACCAGCCTTTAAGAACAAAAAATACCAAAAAGCTGGTAAGCTTTCTCTTACATGGGTGACCGGAGCTGCAGACTACCAGCTTCCCTCGGAATGATGTCAGAACAACTGTTCTGCTGTTATTCTTTGCCGCATTAATTCAATAATGAGAAACTTATTGTTACTATGTACTCCAGAGGTTAATTGCTAGGACACCTTCATTGCTACAGAGAAATTCTACCATCAAGTATGTAGAATATTGTCTTTGCCTTTCGCTAACTTATTGTTTCCATTTTAGGAGCTGCCTCATAGGACATCTGCGTGGGTGTGGAAAAGCATAAAATTAGCATCGAAGCTTCTGCTTCTCTGAGCCACTAAAATAGTATTTTACTCTGTTTCATCTTAGGGGCTGCAAGGACGCCTGCATTAATGAAGGGAAAAAGATGCACCCCTGCCCAGAAACCAAAGATCCTCTCGATGCCGTCCACGCCGTGTACGGCAATGGCCAGAAGATCTACCTGTACGCCTACTCCGCACCCAACACCTACCAGTTCAGCGATGAAAACGGCAACGAGGTCATTGCGAGTGATAGCACTCTTTGGGGAAGTAGTCAGCCGAACGATAACAACGCAACTGCCCGTGGAGTGTACTCCATTTGGTCTAAGGTGGCCGATCATGAAGACAAGTACTTCTCTGTAAATCCCTTGTGTGTTTGTACTAACTGAATTTCCTTTTGATATATTACTGCAGGTTCTTCTGGAACTATGGGGCGGTTCTTTCTTTTCGTCTCACCAAAAATTAATCAAACGGAAACTTGCAGCGATCACGGTATTTGTGCGATCAAATAAAACACGACACTGTACTGAGTTCTGAACTGCGGTCGTTAATACCATAGGCAAAATATTTATAGTTAATTTTTCCATCGGTTCTATTTCTACCACTAATATTAAGCCAAGTTCTCAAACGAGGTGTGCGTGGCCCTAATGTAAGAAATCATTTCTTCAAGCTGTTGATAAGGCTGCAGCTCGTTCTTTCCACGTCTAACGTAGCCAGGGTTAAAGAGTATGGCAGAACATTTGGCCAAATCTGGACCGGTCAGACTGCACTCCGTGCTTATAGGACCACAGCTCTTGGTTCTCACGGGTCTCTGGCTAAAGAAAATGCGAGTGAATGTTTATCCAGATCTGGAGCAGTTGGGCTAAACACTACAACAAGATAGAACGCTGCCTAAGTTTCAGAAGATGCTGAGCTGGAACAAACAACATAGATGCTCCAGTTAGGTTTACCACAGTACTTCCCTGAGATACGCACATCCCGAAGCAAAGAGCAACGTCCACGACAATAGTCTTAGAGATACTGAAACCCCGAAAAAACATTGCTCGCCGTGCAGTGCGGCCTACACGAGTAGAGTGCCACGCTATCGTCAATACAACTTTCATTTCGCTTCAGCAGGCTGTCAGAACGACCCCCAGTCTCGTGCTGGTTCAACTTCCAGTTTGATTCCACGATCGATATTGTCCACAGTGCCCCTTTGAAAATTACCAGCCAACTATCACCTTTCTAACACGATAAACAAAATGTATTCTTCTAAGATCTCCAAGTTTTTGATTTGCAATAAGTACATTGCCTCTGGAGTAGCTGATACAAAATTTTATAATCATATATGTTGTTTAATTATATGCATATATTATTTTTGCTTTTCCCTTCTGTAATAATTGCTATTTTTGAGGTTAAACTTTGATTTGGCTTATACTTATTTCTTCGTGAGTGAAAGTGATAAAGTTCGCTTGTCACCGATGTTATGTGGAACCCTCGACTGGATGCTGAAATTACACGTTTGAAGCTTGACTTGGTCGAACCGACAGACAGGAGCTTTGCTACTTTGAATCGTGTTGCAGGTGTTAAAAGCGAGGGGATTCCGTTAAGCAGGCTAAAAGTTTCATTTTACGGAGGAAGATTGAGTTTCTGGAAGTGTCAGGGGATATTATATTTACGAGTCTGTGCTTGAAACTCAATTCAGTGGATGGACGGCAGTGCGGGTGTCTAGAGTGTCAGTCTAATGAAGAAGTCTCGAAGGCCTAGCGCCCAATCGAGCATGCCTATAATATACAAGACCTTCTTGATCAATAGTTGAAAAGTGTGTTCGACTACAGGGATGATGCATCTATTGTATTATTGTACTCATTGCTTTTCAAATGTAGGTCTATATTTTGTCTTACAAAATCAAACAATTACATAGAAAGTTATACTTATTATAGCTGTTGTATACAGTGTAACACCCAGAGAAGACAGTTATACTTTTATATCCTGCTCAGTTAACAAAAATCTGTGACCAATACTACAGTATATTCATAAATACAGTAGAACAAAAACATCACTAGCGCTACCAATTGCTCTCGCTCTCAGGGCTCAACAGCGCTTCCTGTCAGTACTTAAACCCAATATAGTAAATAAGACGCAAAAATTACACTTTCCGATGGATTATCGTCAAAGAATGCTATCGTCGGCGTATTGCACGTTTTCAAAGACGAAATGAAAGCTATATATAACCAAGTCCTTGGCAGTATTTTAGTTGCCCGTTGAACGTACAAACTTGAGACTAGGTACGTCTCTTGTCACCCATCCATAGTACCTACCCATGGTCCTGCATATAATGATGATCTATTTTATGACTATCTAGAGTGCCCGCGCTATCAAAATTGGCAACTGAGAATTTGTGATGACACTTCTTCATTCATAAAACTTTCGTTACTAATATGCTTCTGAAGGATACGCTACAACGGCCGACTCAAATTGTCATAAAAGATGAGTGCTCTCAATGCTACTCATCTGAGCGGCACACATCTTTCCCTTAAATGATATGCGAAAAAATCCATTCATTTCAGCAAGCAATGAAGCATCACAGAATTTAATTAAATTGCCCACCGCGTATCTTGTAAACGGTATGAAAAACTCTCAGTAGCTATATCAAAATTTTGGCTCCCAAGCAGAAACTGTTTTTTTTTTTTCAATGGAAAAAGAAAGCTGTAAATATAACTACAACGTCTGATTCGCCGTGAAAAATCGCTTCTCCTGAGCATCGTTGATCATCTACTCAATTTGTACGATGTGAACTGATAGTATCTATAGTTTCAATGTATGGAGAAAATAATAAAAATCAGACGCCATGGCGGCGGTAAAAGAAGCTGTAGTTATATTCAACATTGGCTGAGCAATAAGTGCATTCAAATATATTAAAATGTGTTTGCCATCATCAACAATCTGACCCTTTTTCTATCTACCAAATTTTCAGGGATACGTGGCAGGATGATTACAGTCTCCATAACCATAACATTTTCGTCAGTATTAGACAGGAAAAATTAGAGTATCCATGATCCGAACGGAGGAAAAATCAATAGGAAAGGAAGTCAAGTTCACATTTAAGCGGCTACTGCTCGCAGGTCTTTTAGATAGAAGATTCACTGCCCGAGTTGAAATATTCTTCATACATCGTATTCATGATTCCTGTCCGAAGGCATTGTACTTGGTAAAATTTTATTTATTTATTTATTTATTTATTTATTTATTTTTTTTATTTATTTATTTGTTTTTTGCTCTGGAGCCTTTATACTGGTTCTTTTAGTATTAGGTGCGGGATTATTAAGGTATCTTAGATACGATCTCGGGAGGGAGCAACACTTGTCAAAATTTTATATTTTGAGATACTGCTCGCAGGTCATAGAAAAAAGATTTGCCGTCTGATTTGGAATAAATTTTCACGCTTCGTATGCATGATACTGATCTTATAGATATCACAGGTCCCATCTAGTAAATAATAATTGGAGACTTGCACGCAAGCTACAAGTGGCTGTTTCTGTCAGCCATCGCCCGTGCTTGTCATGACATCTCCATCATTTCCACGTATGGATCTATACACGTAATTCACCTTGGGCACTTATGTCCAATCACAATGAAGTAATGTTCTTCTCGTCTCTGCACGATATCACCAATTTGTTATCTGGCTATAGTACCCAACAAATAAAATTTTCGTCGTAGATATGATGTATTTATTGTATAGAAAACGATGAGGAAATCATGTCGTACTATGGCGAGTAGCAGTGTCTACTTATTTCTACACGCTCCCTGACCTAACAAAATTAACACGAAGAGAATGGAGGAAAAT
>LQNS02278152.1:259128-280815 GCA_001587735.2 Parhyale hawaiensis
AGGTATGTCCCTGTAGTTTTCGTACACTGTACGATATATATAATTTATCCATGAAGAGTAATTCATGGTAAGTGTAATGTTGGAAACGATAGTGATAGTGCTCTAAGAATCTCAATGAGAAAGCATTTAATATTGGGAATGCAGCACGATTCGAACTATATTAATTTTTAACAGACGTTCACTAGGAAAAAATACCAACGCATGATGGTGCATGAACCAGTTTTACGGCTAAAAATTGGAAACTACTCTGACAATACTGACCTTATACGGCCTTTCAATGTATAACAGAGTAGCTACAAACTACTAGTTATTCAAGGCAGCGTACGAAGCACTTTACCATTGAAAGCTATAAAGCATTACGACCATATTTACTTCATATAGGCATTAAATTGCAAAATTACTAAAGTTAACCCATTTGCGAACAGGCATTCATGATGCGTATTACATAAATATGTCGTACGTTTTGAGCACCGGCGCATATTCAACATTATGTTCTTAAATTTTCTTTCCTTCCAGTTTTGGCTTCGCTGATATTTATGGACACATATAACTTTCTGCACTAACGGCTGCCGATTTCCTCTCGTTCAAAATTATTCAATCAATTTTCATTTTAAAATGTTCATCGTATCCAAAGCTGGAATAACCTCAAAATGTTCAATATCAAATTACTCCCAACATAATTTTTGACCGCTTCAGCAGTTAAAACAATAAACAGCTTTTGGAGAGGCTGAAAATTTTATTTTGGGCCAGTCCACGTGAAGATGTCATCTACCTGATCGCTGTGCTACACTCTAGCAATTAATTACGAAAACATATCACTGTTTATGCTCGCGTTTGCTTAATTACTGTGTTTATTTGCTAGGGAGGCCGCTGAATACTAGGGCATAAAAGCAAACCGTTCATCACAACCCTTCTACATAATTACGTGGCGACATGCAAGGTTCAGACTGGCACGTTGCTACGCTGTTTAAAATTTTTAAGTATCTCAGCAGCTACTGCAGTTTTTGTACCTCAGAAAGTACAAAAGACAACGTTTCAGGCAACTTTGGTTTTTATTTTCCTTGCGCTTAAATTCACAAAAACATACGCTTCAGCATGATGCTCAAATGACAGTGAAGTCGCAATTATGATCTTATGCTGCACTCTTGGAAACAGCGGGCTCGAGCCTGGAGCACTACGTATATTGCATTCCTGGATACAGCAGGCTCGAGCCTGGAACACTACGTATGTTGCATTCCTGGATACAGCGGGCTCTCTAGAATTCCGATTAGCGTCAGTCCCACGAAGCAATAACGGTGTCATGAACAACCCAAAATCACGTTTCATCGAAATAAACATATACCGTAGTGCTACGGCTGCCGGCACGCTATTTCTATTCTTGAGAGCACTGCAGATTCAGGCATAATACATGAACATCGGCGAGTAGATTATTAGCCTCTGACAGCCGCAACAGAAGCTATTGACTCCGGACCTCTCATGAGAGAGACCGTAATTTTGATGAATGCTCTAGTATCTTGAAGACACACACACGCTACTGTTGACCGATACATCCCTTATAACGATTTGATGGCAATACCTGAGACCCTATGGATGAATATCGTCAAAAACCGCATTCTCAGGCATCTAACATGTACTGATGGAAACTGGCAGCTGAATCATGCACAGAAGAATAAAAACGTTCATGCAACGGCACACCGGAAAGTTAAGAAACTATCAGGAGTCCTAAACAAGAGAATCAAGTGCCAGTGCTAGATATGGCAATTCACTATCCGAAGGCTTTCACCAATCACGTAAACTAACGACGATTCTTCAAATAGGCTGTAAGCCCACTGCGCAAATGTCCAGTAAACGATGTACAAGACAATGCTCAAGTCCTGAATGAATATTTCACCTCAGTATTCAACACAAAAGATGTGATAAATGAAACGGGACCAGTATCGAAACAAGTAGCTTTTTAAAATGAAGGTGTCTTTACAGATCATGAGGTATTTAAAGAAATTACCCATCTCAGTATCTACTAGTTTCTTGCCCTGACGAACTTTCTTACCCAAGTAGTTCGAGAAGTGGCTCCACTATCACCGCGCCACTTCTCTACGTCGTTAGTTAGTTCCTGCTGTCGGTTAATGTTCACCCAGATTGAAAACACTTGAACGTGACTAAATTTATCAATTCATTAAAAGCTATGACGCTAAAAACCAGGAAGCAAAGAATGCGACGGGAGGACTCAATAGGACTAAAATAAAACTAAGCCGTGACCGCCCGTAGCAAATTTACATCACATCGACGAGTCGAAGTATTTGAGTGTGGGACCTCAGACCTTGGTATGTTGTTTTCTGAAACAGATCACCGTATTTTTTCGATTTATTTCATTCAATCTTCCGCTCATGACTGGCCAGCTACTTGAGCTGCAAAATAGTGTAAAATGTTGTCGCCAAGTACAGAAAGTTCGAGCAATAGGCTAACTGTTACTGTGGTTTCTCTCACCTACAGAATTGGCTATAATGGTGTTTATATTTGTTTGCAATGAATAAATATGTTCTTTAAAGAGCACTGCGAACTGAATATGAAGTTTGAATAAGGCTTTAATCAAGAAAAAGAAGTTAAATCAGGTCTCCGAATAGGAACATATTCGGCGCTCGTGCTGTGAAAGTTTCCATTAGCATGCACTGCAATTTCTATAGATAATTGCTAAATTAGTGTATATTATATACTAGCGATGAATTTTGCAATTTAAGACGATTTTCTGGTTAAATTAGTTAAAATTCTCCTAGGCTGCTCAGCCATAGATTCGTCGCTGATGCCGTTACTTTTTGCTGCTAAATTCTCGTGAGTTCTCCCGTTACGCTCTTTGCTTCCTGCTAAAAACTGTCCGAGAACCATCCACGTGAAGTGAAAAATTATCTGTGAAGTGGAAACTATCCAACGACTTTTGAAAAAGTGCAGCACTGACCACCTACAGTACTCAGTATGATTTCCGATGAAGGAGGAGCTATCTAGGAAATCAAATTTACGTTCATTTTACTTTTTTATTTATTATTGACATACAGCAGTCAGAAGAGGCCTGATGATAATTGTTAGGCTCACGCCCACCTGCTCCAAGAAGCGATACCTGCATGGAGACCCCGTCCATTGGGTCATCAAAGTCGATCTAAGTCAACCAAGGCAACTCGATTCGACTTCCCCAGAACTCTATACTCACAAATACTTCGCCTTCACCAGTCTGAATGCGTTGCAGGAGTTAGAAGCAGTCCGACTATTGAGTGAGATTGACTTCTTGGAAGGCTCAAAAATCTATTAACGACCAACATCTGATACTCGCATTAACAGAAACGAAACTAGCGTACTCAGCTGTAGTTTCGGACGAGTCAAGCGCTAATCCAATGACTCAATGTAGCCGCCCAGTGGGAAGCTCCCTAGGTTACTTTCAAAATGAGTTCCTTGGAAAAGTTTTTTACTGTTTTTTACGAGTCACACCAGAAATTTTTGCAACTTCCTAAGTTATTCGTGACCTCATATGTATTGAATAATCCTTGGAACATTCCTATACCCTCTCCGAACGAGCTGTAGAAGCCTCTACAAATGTCATATTTAGAGAATTTTTTCATATAATCTTTGAAATTTCCACAGCCGTTGTTCTGTTTGCAGGCTCTGAGACGACAAGGGTCTACTCATCTAATGTTAAGTCAAGTCTGTCATCCAAAATGGCACTTTTTTTACTGTACTGGCCTCAAAATTTGGGACGAAAAATTGTCTGCATTTTGCGACAACAGCCTTCCCTTGTTTCTATTTGAGTAAACTCAAATCAATATCTTACAGTATGCGCAGGCAGATCTGGCTGCCATTCTCTGGGTAAACAAATTAATTTCAATAAATAACAACTCTATTACTATGTAAACACAAAATTGCCGAATAATATGATACACAGCAGAACTGCTCCGTCTGTCTTGCAATATTGCTAAAACAATTTGCCCTTACACTCAAAGTAGGCCTATAGCTTGCATAAGACGAGACTATAGTTCAGCAGCTGGGCAATAGTGCGGGACGCTCCAACTAAAATTCCTCCTTCAAGCAGGGCACTGTTCATGAAAAAAAAAAAAAATTTATCCTGCAACCAGATTTTCATTTTGTCGTCACCAAAATTCGGTGATTTATGCCTTTGACAGTAATAACCCTTTCTATAATTTTCTTGAAGATCCGTCCTCAACTTTTCAAGTTAGGCTCCGACAAACACTGAGACAAACATTTCTTAATCACACAAACAAAAAAATCGATCATCTCCAAAATTTGGTGTTTCTCGTTTTTTGCCATTTCTAACCATTGCATCGAATTTCATAAAGATCCGCTTATAACTTTTAGAGTGATAATGCTGACGAACATAGAATCAAGCATTGGAAAAAACAAACGAGCGGACAAACTGATCTTTACAAAAATTTGCTCATCTGCTCTTCAAAACATACCTAGCAACTCGTGTATATTTGATAAAAATCTGTTTATAACTTCTTGAGGTGCTGCATTAGGAGAAAAGAGGCAGTCAAACACACAATCAAACGGATCTTCACCAAAAGGTAATCACCTGTTCCTACGAACACTCCAAACAATCCCTGCAAATTTCGCAAGGAGCCGTCCGTATCTTTTTAATTATCTTTGTGACAGACAAAAAGACAGACAAGAGACTCATAAACAAACTCGACAAAAACAAAACCTCCTTGGTGGAGGTAATTAAGTAGGATACCGGTTAAATAATACTGTATTAAATCTATAGACTCCTTGAAGGTGCCTATCACTAATTAGCATACTCTCACTGAAACTAACAATAAAATCATTTAAACTTAGCGTACATATATCGCTCAAAATGATACTCGGTAAATGTAGATTTCCTTAAAAATGCCTTCGTACACTCTCTAGCTGTGAAATAAACTACTCATAGGTTTTAATTACTAAGGTATGCATAACATGATACTGTACAAATGTAGACAATTTATTAGACTGAAAGCTCAGTCATTGTCGGTTTTTTAATATTTTCAAATGCTAAGACAAGCAAGAACTTAGTTTCCAACCTAGTATAGAAGTGCTATTGAGCTACTTAACGCTCTCTCTTTCACACAAAGTACTGAAATTATTTTACTAATTGAATATCGCTTAAAATGATACGGTACAGATGTAGCTGTATTGTCTGTCGATTGGCAAGAACGATCCTGGTGGGAGGCACATCACGCAATGATAATCGACATGCAACAATTTCAGGGGCCTCATCATTAGAACTAAAAAAAGGGGGTCTTCTCAAAATGACCTTCCCAACGACAGACATACTGCATCGCCTATTCATTGGACTCCATACTACATATTTACACGATCTGAAGATGTGACTGCAATTTTCACAGCAGTCGCACGCCTAGACAGATTGCAGTGCATCTGCTGCACATGTTCAAGAGATACCACTTAAGCAATACGTGCTGAGAAAATGGGATTTCGGGAAATGCTGTATTATTATCGCAGTAAAGCAGCACACATTGGTGAAATGTTTCTGAAAGATAAACCGTTAATTTTCTCATATGGATGCAGTGCCCAACATATTAGAGGCGCAACACCCTGAGGTATTCATTCTTATAAGTAACATTCTTAAAGCTAACACATGGGACAAACTATAGTTTGTGGATTATCAGTTTATCACTACTGGGTAGTCAGTTTTAACAGCTTAGAAGCTAAAGAAGTAGCACAATTTTTGACAGATAATTTGGTTTCGCATTTTTTATCTAATATATGATATAAATTAAAAGTTAAGAAAATCTAGACTTAAAAATATACATATTAAAAATTGACTTACGGTGCATATATTATGCAGTGAAAATTATTTTATGCCGCTTATGACAGAGAATGCAGAAATTTACACATAAAAATAAACATATCACAGTTAGAAATTGGTAGCACGTTACGAATCTACTACAACTCTATGACTGCAACTCAGCTACTTGTGATGGGCAACAGTTCATCTGTGAACAATGGCATTATGGAAATGTAAAGACAAGCGAAAAGAGCAATTTAGGAGATATTGTGATTTCTACTTTAGGTGGGAGAAAGTTTCACTTTTACCTAGATAATTATACTGCAAATATTGAGGTCTCTTGATGTACGACAACACCATCCTGGTAAACTGATTATATTCAGTCGCATAGTGTAGTGGATCGGGATGGTTATTTCAAAGCTTAGCTCCAGAAATGGAAAGAGCTTGTTGAGCAGTCCTGGCGTGAGGTGTAGCATGCTTTGAGATGCTCTTGTCGAAGATATAGCCCACTGATTTCCCTATTAGGAGTGAGCTGCACAGCCTCGGCATTTCCAAGAGGACCACGCAGTGAATGAAGAACATATTGCGCTTCATCTAATCTTAATTTCGTTCTAACTTGCAGCCATTGGAGCTATTTTAATAATGGAGTAGCATGATCGCGCTTGGGGAGTTTTCCGTTGAGAACCATTTTCACTGCAAAGTTCTGGGCCTTTTGAACATCTGATGAAAAATATTCAGATGTTTTACCCCAGATTAAACTACAGCAGTTCAAATGAGAGAGAAAAAGCGATTGGATGAGAAGTAGGCGTGATTTTTGATCAAACATATGTTTAATTTTCTGGAGAAATATTAGCGTACTGTTTACGCTCATGCACCGTATATATTGAGAAATTTTAAATATACCGTTTTTTATAGTCCTGTATGATTGATGTACCAGAAAAGGCAGAAGTAACTTTGAATGATACTATTGTATAGTATATGTTCCGAGTATATAATTCCTGGACGTCCTGCATCATGCATAGCGGTAGCATCATACATGCCAGTATTCGAGTTCTACTGCAGAACAGCTTACATTCTAAAGAGATTACTTCAAGTAGTTCTGTAAGATATGTAGCTATGAGCTTGAAACCAGAACGTCATTATGAAGAAAACCAACGCACTAGGCTGATGAAACAACTTCAAGTGAAAAGCTCAATCATTTTATTGACTGTGAATGGGAACACAAAACGCACGCTGTATGTATGATGCACGTACACCTAAATTCTTTGCAAACAATCTTCCACTTACGAAATTACAATCCACATCATATTACATCGTAAATGAACTTTCCTTCAACTTGTAACTCTGAGATTTAGCGAACCTACATTAAGTCAATAAAGTCATAGCAGTGTTCGGTTTCTCAATGCAAAGCGTGGTTCCATAAGAGTTACTGCCTCTTTATCAGAATTATCATTTGCGTATTACGTCTTATCAGTTATCGGATAATTAATCAATGAATAGACGCTTTAGTACTCAGTCCAATTATAATTTATCTGTTTTTTCAGCCACACCAGTCAGAGGCATTACTACAGTATTTCTAACAACATAATTCAACTACGCATTAACCGAAGATCAAGGTTAATTCTCAGCTAACCAGAAATATTGTTTACGTTTTATGTCCGTTCTCGATCACTATCTGTTCTACCTACTCAAGAATTACTAGCTGAATGCCAAGGACTTCTCTCACTTTGTTTTTTTTTAGTCCTTCGTCAAGTAGACCGAATATCAGAAATTGGTAATAATGCCATTTCACTGACCATATTTTCCGTACTAATATGGCCATGATCAAAGACTGCACTTTAACTTCCATCATCCTTAAATTATCAAAAGAAGGTTCGCGCTTGATCTCACTACTGATAAGCAGTACTATCCCTTCAGACCAATAATTCCTCTCTGTAAGCAGTCAAACGGCAGTCAAAACGGAAACTTCATCTGCGTTTCATTGCCGCACAATGATACTACTTCGGCTGAAAGATTTCGCTCTTGCTAAAAGCTGTATGTACTATCAGCAGAAAAAATTTAGTGAAGCAAAATAATTAATGCAATAGAAGCCCCGTATTCATCAATCGTTTGAGTTCTTCTGCTGTATTCGGAGAAGCTCATTATACACTATTGCATCATTCAGCATCTGCACATATTGGGTTCTGTAAAATTCTGCACTATTCGTCGTATTGCGCATAAATGATGAGATTATTATATCGTGCTAGTTTAAGTAGAGTAATATGGGCTGATGAAGACTCAGTAATGGTTTGTCATGAGTTATTATCCAAGCATCATTGAACTAAAGGTGATGATAATCATCAGCATTCTTAAAAAGATGATGCTGTATTATCGGTTTGTTAGTTATATAGTCAGGTAGCGTCTGTGGAACCTCTTCAGTGTGCTCTGTTAGCTTACTAGTGCTTAATAAATGAGAGTTACGATTTGTTTATCCTGCATATATTTCATGACCTAGTCACGTTACAACAACGTTTAAAAAAACTTTCTTGGCCTTGAATGTCATTGAAATTTGCTACTGAACAGCTGTAGGGTAAAAAATCACCAGGCAGGCCCTCCGAGAGCGCAAACCTCCGCGAAGCAAAGTGGTGCTAACATAACATTTTTTAATAATGGTGCCGAATTCAGGATGTCATTTTGATCGCAGCCGAACCTTAACCATCTGTAGTTCGTGACCCTCCGAACAACTCCAATAAGTTTCATAATGAGCTGAACATTAATTTTGTTGCTCACAAGCTCAGAGCTAAACAAAAAAAAAAAAACAGACAAACGGACAAGCAGATCGTCTCTAAAATTTTAATGTATGTTCATTTTATTCTTTTTTAACGTTTCTGTTAATTTCATGGAGATCCTTTCGTACATATTCGGTTTTGTTGCCGGAGGTTTTAGAGTGGTCAGTGCGCTACTGACAGGAAAGAGGGGCAAGTTGTGCATCTCCAACCCCCAGGCACGGCTGAACGCTTTCGCTCAGCTACGCCGTACAGTGGAACGACACGAACTACAGGAAAGTAGAAGTCTAGCGGGAATAGGCCGGCCACCTCGATCGGCAGCCCACCTCCCGAAACAGTATTGTAATCCTACCTATCTTTATAAAACTAACCTCATCAGAAGGAACTGCGGCAAGCTGCAACATCTGCAGAAAAGGCACTCGGGACGCTTGGGTGTATGAGGCTCAATTATATTGTGGCCCACTTAAGCTAGTAAATTTCATGATCACCCCTCCATTACTTATGGAGTTATCTTGGTGGCAAACAGATAAACAAACTGTGAGAGAGACAAAATCTGAGAAAACTATAAACTATTTGGTGGAGGTAAATATTGGATAGTGGAGATAAAAGTTGTGGGTTTCCACTGCCAAGGAGGTTATGTTTTTGTCGCCGTTTTTCTTCCCGTCTGTTTGAGTGATTGTCTATCTGTTTGTTTGATTGCCTGTCTGTTTGTATGATTGCCTGCCAGCCAGTAACACAACTCGAATAGTTGTGAAGGATCTTCATGAAATTTGCAGCAACTGTAAGGTATGGCAGGAGGAGATGATTAACTTTCCGTAATGATCATTTCTTTAGTTATATTATTTTTGTTCCAGTAGCAGCAGCTACAGTAAAATAACTCATGTAACTAATAGAATAATAAGATAGGAGATATTACTGAGAACTAAGGACCTGGGGTTGTAATACCAACTAGCTCTTTCACAGGATTAGTATAAAATATTGTGTGATTTATTTCTTCATCATAATATTCAAGATATTGTTTTGAACTAAAAATGTAGAAAATGCATATCAATCCTACTGGTCTTTCCTTAGGGTTATGCTAACATTGTACTGTGTGGTAATTCTTTTATCATTCGGCTGTATAATTTGACATATTCACCTCCAAAATGTAGTGAATCTTGATGCGACAAAATCCACCAAATCGGACACATACTTATCAATTTCATTGGTAAAGGGGCTAGGGATGAGTCCGATTCCGATTAGGTGTCGGTGTTAAACCTTAGATGCTCGACTTGTCCGAGATTTCATTCATGTGCGCTGGCTTCCACCCGTTCGTTTGAGCTTCAGGCATTTATTTTGAGACACTCACAGCCCTAATTTTGCAACACAAAAGGAGCTTTCAGCAGGCTCAACGCAAATTGCAAAGTGGCAATCTCGGACTTTCTGCTTCAGTTTTTGGACAAATTAAGCCCTGATCACTTAATTTTGGCGCCCAGTCAAACGTGCCCCAAGATGAAGTTTTGACAAACTCATCGATGTCTATTATCGTTAGTCAAATTTCAGCAGATTGTGTCTGATTGCGGTAATTAGTCTGTTTTTATCTGACAGACGTCAATGCGTAATTGTTGATGGGGGGGGGAGTGAGTTTTTGGACGTGGTTTCTGGTAGGGTTCTGGGCCCTTTGTTATTCATTGTATATACAGATTTGTCAACCTTATGGAGTTTCTCCGTTCCCACGTAGCCAGTCTGGTGTGATTTAATAATAATAATAATAATTTCATGTAAATTTCATGAGGCCATGGATTTTCATTAGTTCTGTGAACGAAAGCTACAGAGCTAAAATCGTTTAAGTTGCATTCAGACATTATGACCATCCAGTATCTGGTACTGGAGAATTCAAACTTACGTCCAGATGCATGAAACTGTTAGGATAATAAAGTGAAAACGTTTTTTTTTTATTATCGGACATTATCACAAGTGTAAAGCTCTAAAAACACCCAAGACTGTGGCCATACAACCCAGGAAAAAAACAAACGGGAGGACTCGCCTGCAACTACAGTGCGTTACCTTTGATGATGCAAATACATTTTTTTTACTTATTTTTTAAGATTAGTGTCAAACATTTAAAATGTGAATAGTAAGTTAGTGCACAGGTGAGTTGTAACTAAAAAACAACTAGAGAAAAAGTAAACGGAACAATTTCCCACGTTTTGGCAACATTTGCTTATCGCACGGGGTTCTGTTTTTACCCCAGATTATGCAATATCACTTTCTAGTCAATATCGGCAAGAAATGCGGTTTAAAAAGTGAAGAAAAGATCAAAGTGACCTCGTTATTGGCTTCTGGAAAGACAACACTCAAAATTTCCAAGGAATTACAGAGTGATCACTTAACAATTAAGGCGGACACAGCCTCTACGAGGAAATTGACTGCTCGGGATATGCGACATTTGATGGTTTCTATCGCTATAAAATAACTTTCTACAAGTAAGGCGATATTTGAAGACGCTGGAGCCCAATACTAATCATAAAGACAAGATGTGAGGTTCTGCACAAGCTAGGGAAAGTGAAAAAGGCAATTAAACGACGACTTCTAACACAAACTCATGAAGAAAATAGAGTCAAGTGGGCTGAGGAGAACAGGAAAACTGAATTCTCCAATGTCGTATTTACTAACGAATGCAGAGCCACTCTTCATGGTCCAGATGGATGGGTGTCTGGAGGGTCCTCCATGACCGACCTCGACAGACACGGCTTAAGCGTCAACAAGGTGGTGGAGGTATAATGTTTTGGGCCGGCATAGTAGGTGACACCCTTATTGGTCAATATGAAGTGGCAGAACAAATTGAACTGGATACAGAAAGGTACTGTCAGTTTCTTGAAGCCAACTGGATTCCGTGGCTTGATGAACACACTATCGTACGCAGATCCAAATTGGTATTTCAGCACGATAACGCTCCCTCACACCGAGCACGGTACACTGCTAACTGGCTTGCGGATGGAGTATTCAAATCAAAAAGGATTATGACCTGGCAAGCGAATAGTCCTGATTTAAATCCCGCTGAGAACCTCTGGGCAACGATCAAAAGGAAGGACTATGAAGGTGGTAGACAGTTTTCGAGCAAAGTAAGCCTGTGGAATGCAGTAAAAACAGCAGCAGATTCTATTCCACAATCTGAAATATCAAACCTGACAAAGTCTGTTGATAATTGCCTTAAAAAATCATGAAAAATGGAGGTTGCCACGTTCAAAAAATTCTTGCTATATTTACTACTACTGAACACTCATTTCAGTGTTTGTTGAATTGTTTTGGTTATAATTTCTTGGTTTTGAACGTTTAATAACAGTATTCTTCTTCACTAGTATTTATTTTCTCTTTATGACTTTTTATTAGCTTGTTTCATATTTATTTTACAAGTGCTGTTTATATTGGCAACATAGCCATACATTTAGTTAACATTGATATTTCAAAGTCACACACTCATCTTGAAAAATTAAGTTAAAAAATTCTATTTGCATAATCAAAGGTAACGCACTGTAGCATGGAAATGTGACTTCATCAGTGACGTCAGCATCGACGGACGGTACTACTGAGTAGCCTATGAGTGTTTAATTAATTTTGCAAGAAAAATTATCGTCAAATGCAAATTTCATTCTTTAGCACATACATAAATGAGGAGAACATCTACTAATTGAACAGTGAACATTTATTAATAGAACATTGCAGTAGAGGCTGGTGGAAACTTTCACAGCACTAGTGGCAAGTTCTGGGCCGGTATAGCGCCCTGATTTAACTTTTTTTTTTAAAGGAAGTTTTGTTTCCACTCCATATCCAGTTCACAGTGCTGTTCACGATGCGTATTTTTTCGATTTAATTCATTCAATCTCCCGCTCCTGACTGGCCAGCTACTTGTGCTGCTCTTCATGCACTAAACACAACAAAATGATAATCGTCAAGTACAGAAAGTTTGAGCAATAACTATTCTTATGATTTCCCTCCCATCAAGAATGTAACACTACTTACATTTTTGGTTATTATTAAAATCCTAACCTATGAAGGCCTGAGGTACGACCCTCAATACATGGACTCGTCGCTCTGACGTCATTCACTAACATGCTTCCGAGGATAAATTTTATATTACTCTCATTCTCATTAAGTCCTCCCGTTCACTCTTTGCTTTCTAATACAACCATCGGAGCCTCTGATGGACGTGACTGACCGCTGTACGAAATAGCAGAGACCTAAGCCAGGATCTACCTTCGACTCGATCAATAGTTCCCATTACGGAGAGAGCATTGCCCCGTTGAACCACAATGCCAATGCGTAGCAGGAAGAAAAACCCAGCCCTCTCATTCCTGAGAACTGCTATGAAGAGATTTCATTCACCTTAATAAAAACACCCATTTCTCAACTCAAGGAGACCAAGGTTTTAACGGAGAGAGCTGCGAAAAGATGTTCCCTGTAGAGGCCTACGGCATGCGCTTATTTGCTCAAGGGCCCCGGCAAGTATTGGGGGCGTGACGTCAGCGAAAGTTAAAACCTCCAACAAGAAAGCGCCCCTCTCTCTCCACGGGACCAACGTTAGACCGTCTGGTCACCCACCATCCCGTCTGTTAACCCATTGTTGAATAACGTTCAGTCATTGGTTAACCCAACCTGTTTCAAGCTCGATGGTACCTCAACGTTAGCTAATGCACTATTAAGTACATCGGAAGCTGCCTGCTGTCGAGAGGTCCTATAAGCTTTGGACCGGTTGGATAGTCCGTGAACACGATCAGACTCAACAGGAGCTCTGTACCAAGCACAGTCATTCAGATGAGCCGCCCTGAAGACCATATGCAGCCCCATGAAAATGCTGAGCTCGGAGGGGTTCAATAAAGCCCTAAATAAGGTTCTGCCAATGTGTGCAGCCAATCTTCCGAGTACTCCACAACGGCTACTCGGAGACGTGACTTCTTCCTCTCAACAACAGCTTCATTAATAAAAAGAGATTCAGCTCGTTAGACGACAGGAAGGCTCCAGTCGCGGTTCTCATTTGTCTAGGGCACGGGGGTGTCTGCCCTGGCCAACCGTTCCGTCACAGCTTACAGCTCCTGGTGCACATGCTCATTATTTATACCGAGAATTTCGGCGATTAATGGTATACATTGCCAGAACGATGATTTAGAAAGCCAGCATTGCAACATCTGAGGCCTCACGTATCCTCAAACTTCCGTGCTTTGCAAGTAGGGAAACCGGAAGCCATTGCCCGTTACTTACACTTATATTTAACAAGCGCTCTAAAGCCTGACGACGAATCGAATCATACTGCGAAAGTAACTCTCACCCTGTAAAGTAACATATATCTGCGGAGATTATACAGCATACAATGCATCTAAAACCAGGAAGATCGCCTGATGCGGCAGGAGGAACGTCAAGCGAGAGGAGAACCTCGAGAGTTGCTGCTCAGATTTCTGGCGCAAAACACCCTTCGCTGAGCTCCTTCCAAGGGGAGATCCTAAAGTGTGAAGTTCTCCAGGGCCACTTTTGGCCACAGGCTTGATTCTTTGGCCAGAGTAGTAGTGCGGTACAGACTCGCATTACTTCTTATTCATGTACAAGACAAGTCGTACCCTCTCAGCCACTATGAGTCGTAAATCAGCTTCCAACGAGGCTGAACGGACAATCAAACGCCGTCGTCCAGACCCCGACTGTTCAAGAACGTTTGCAACGGCTCCACAAGATCGTGCACTGCAATACCCTGCTGAAACTGACCCCATGTGTCGCCCTGGACTACTCCCTCTAACGACAGAATAAAATCTTCATTGATGACAAGCAATGAGTTATGGCTACATGAAGCTCCTATACGTACAACTAAATCGCCGGGTACTTTCTGAATATAAAGCTTAGAAGTAGAGGATACATTGTCACAATTCGATTCGTTTAAAGACGGGTACTGTCATCACCACTTCGAAAAAGTGCTCAAAATATTCTGGCAATCCTTTAAATATTTATCTAAGATAATGCCATTTGGAGGCATCCTTAAAGGAGATTTACTTAGGTACAAGACACTCAAACTTGGAAGAATTTCCCCTCATCTGAAATATCCGAAGGTAGGAATGGGGCTACAAAGGTCTAAATGATTTTCGATTTTATATTAGAATTATTTGCAATAAACCTTTTCAGGCAGAAAATGTTGGAAAATGGTGAATGACAGTCTCTAAAGATGCCACCGATTGATAAGCCGAGGGTGAGTTACGCCAGCAGGATTGACTTGAACGTAACTTAACACAAGAAAATGGGCTTCCCTCCTTTGGATGGTTTTGCAGCTGTTAATAACAAGTAGATTACAGTAAAGACGGGTGAAATTCTAGTTTTACACAGCAGGCCTGAGTTCTTGGAAATCTCAAGAGTAATCAGTTTAGTATGCTGACTGGAAATTTCATCCAATGATGCGAAACCAAATTACCGTCTGAAGTTCCAGATAACCATGCTTAGAGGACCTAACTTAAGTCAATCTCGTCTTGCCAATCGATGACACCTTAGCTTAATTGTGCTGCAACAGGCTCATTAAGTGAAATAAATTTAAGAGCCTAACTTCGTTACATTTGCGAACTCACATTCTAGATAAGATTAAAAATCACGTGCTTCAAACTATGTGCATACGTTTAGCCTAAGCTTGAAAGGCTGATATCCATCCCCAAAAAAATTGAAGATATCAAATAAAATTAGTTTCATACTGAAGAAGTTCCCAGTTGCAGTCTTTGAACGATTTGCAGTAGGGGAAATTGTTTGTGGACATGAAAGTACTTAATATTTATACCCGTATTGCATTACCAGAACAACATGAGAATATATCTATTCCATGAGTTTTCATACTACCAATATACGCAAATGAAATACCGTATATAAACTATATGATATTCAATTTTGAGAAAATATTACAATATCTTCATTTTCAAGGGTGAAGACAGTAATCGTGTAGCAGAAACAAAAATTATATCATCTAATACTTTGTAGCAAAGCCCTTCTAACTCCAGCGGCAAACAACCTCTTTCTGCAGTCTTTAAGTAACGAATCGCATCCTTTAATAGGTAATTTGCTCCATTCTTCCTGGCAAATTATTTTCAGATTTGAGATGTTTGCTGCCTCTCTCTCCCGGATTTCAGTTTTTAAATGTCGCCCCAACTTCTCAATTGGGTATTGTAAGATGTCAAAATTATTCTCAGCAAGACACTTCTTCGCAGTCCTAACAGTATGCTTAGGGCCATTGTCTTGCTGGAAAACTCAACCAGGAGGAAGCCGAAGGCTCTCTCTACAGAAGGCACGAAATTTTCCTGACGATTTGCTGGTACATATTTTTTTTATTCATTTTAGCATCAATAATTGACAGTTACCAACACTTCTCACAGAAAAGCAGCTCCAAACCATGATACTTCAACCACCTCTAAATCTGACAGCTGGCATAATGTTCTTTGGCGCGTAGGTACGCTTGGCCGTCTTTCCTCTATCCATAATTCCGAGATTAGGACGAAACAACTCAATCTTAGCACCATCTATTCATAAAACTCTTTCCCACTGAGACTTTGGCTTATCTTTATACTTTTTTGTGAATTTTAACCTCTGCCGTTTCTAAGGCGGGCTGCCCACTAACAACTTTCGTTGCCGCTAGCAACCTAGATGCAACTTAGCTTATCCGACTGCGCAGTCGTGGCCGTGACTTCAGCATGACGTCTATGAACATTTTGCTCTAATTCTTAAAATATCAATCATTGTGGGCCCAAACCGCTCATAATTAAGAGCGATCGTTGAAAGTTCAACATTGCCACTCGCTAGGGTGTAAAAATTGCAGTAGCGACTGAAATATTTGAAATTTTTTCAAGCAGTTAAATTTTGTGGAAGCTGAAGCCGTGCCGTAGCTACGTAAACGGATTAGTAGAGTTGCCTCTAAGCTGCTAGCGGCAACGAAAGTTGTTAGTGGGCAGCCGGCCTTAAGGAATGGAGTGGTGTCTCCTTGGTCTGCACGACTTTAGACTGTCTGTGTAGTTCTTTACTTATAGTTCGCTTAGTGACGTGAACTCCTGCTTAGCACACATCCTTCTGAAAATTTTTTTCTGAGGTGGCTGTTCGATATTTTCTTCTACCCTCCCACCTTTCTCCGTAATCTTGGTGAGATCTTCCTAGGAGCACCTGGACTGTATTAGTTCTCAACAGTATGACATCTTTTCAATGTTTTCATGAATGAGTTAAGTGTAATAAATGGGCTATTCTGGTCATTAGAAGTCTTTCTTTAACTTTACCCATCTGCCCACAGCTTAACAACCAGGTTTAGTTAACTCTTTACGTTCAACCATATTTGCTCATAACCTCTCCCTCTGAGTTGTGATAACAGAATGTTTCGGTTCTCACCTGAAGGTTGACTAGAGTTTCTGAGAACATTTTAGGGCAATGTATATTATTCTACTTTGAAGTTTAAGTAAATTCTACCGCTTTATCATGCAAAACTGATGGTGCACCCATGCTTTTCTCACCCCTGATATATGAAAATGCATATATTTTCTATAAATAAGTGAATTTCTTGTTTTTATTTGTAGATTCTACGCCCCAAAATACGTAAATAACATTGTCACTTGCGTTTTCCATTTGATACAGATGTGATTAACTGGTACTTTTCTGGTGTAGGAACACTTATAGTCCCCCACTGCATTAGGGGAAACTCGAGTCCCATCGTAACCAAGCTATGAATGAACTCCATAGTAATATTTATTACCCGCAAACGAAGTGAGGGAGGTGATAATGCTTTCGTTGAAAATTCGTTGCTAGTATATATTTACATATTTGTATATATATCTGTCCACCCAAGAAGTGGTCGAAGGAGTTGAGCAATGTTTCATAATTTATTGTATGGAATTCGGTGGCTTGACATAAATGTGATCCATGACGTAAAACTAGGCTTAGCTGGCAATCAAAAAAGATGGCGTTGAATTTTCCTCTACCAGGGTAAATTTACCTCCACCGCGGCAGATCGCCCTGCGATACGAGGAAATCTATTTTTTTTTTTTTGTTATTGAAGAGCTAATTTCTGGGAAGGAATGGGGCTGTGCCCTAGCCTTGTTCATCAAAAATGACTTCATTGAAATTCCCCCTACCGCTCGTGATGACCTACGCCATGAGGCTTTCTAGTTACAGCTGATTTTGTATTCTCATTCAAGAGTACTGAGTATCAACGGAAACAGTCGAACTAAGAAGCAGGGCAGATAGCCTCTTCGGCATCTACAGTAGTTTAATAAAGGCGTCATCGTTTGCGTCCACCGAGACAATAATCTAAAGCTAGTTTTCGCATACTCGCCTAAAAGTGCATTCGTTTCTCCAGATGTTGGTGCCTTTTACAAGGAAACTTTTTACTCGTAGATTCCCAAACTGTGGCGGAAATATGAATCTACTTAGAGAGCAGGTTAAACTTGATAATTTGAAATAGACGTGAGCTTTGAGGCTCACAATTAGCAAAAATCTTCCTTTGAAGTACTTACTCACCGTGCGACTACGTGTTTACAGGCACGCGATCACGTCATCCACTGAAGCCAAACTGTGTTGGTTTGGTTGATGCTCAAACTTGCCATATTCCCAACTGAAACTTCGATTATCTTTTTGGTGGGACCAAGCGATGACGTTCTAACTACCTTCCACTGTTAGCTTCTGGGCAAAAGAAAAAATTGAATGTGTTCTGTTCGTACTAGATGTATAAGTATGAATTCACACTTCAAATAATTTCATACATCAAACCGTTGAGGAATCACGGAAAATCATCACCCATCTTACAACAATATCTAACTCCAGCTATTTAAAAAAATCAATTGAATGAACAATACATGAAGAACATCAGGATAACTGTTACCCGTACGATTCAGACTCTTCAGTAATGTTAAGAATCACTAGTATATCCTATACTTGCTCCGAATTGTGGTCCTCTACAGCCACTTCCGTATTCGCCAGGTGCTGTGTGCAGTCTTGGAACGGCCACTTCATATGTTTTGCTGTTCTCAAAACCCGGAAGCTTTTTCAATATATTGAAAGGTTTACTGTTGAAAAATGATTGGACAGTCATTGGGCTGAAAATTTGAGCCATGACCCGGACTCCTTTTTTTAGATAAAAATGCCTTAGAATAACGAAAAAATACTGTATTGAACACTTACGACCCAGCTGACGGACTGCAAGCAAACCCGTTTTATATTCCACCGTGATAATTGAAGAGCCTGCTGATCATAAAGTCAATGATGAATGGGTCAGGGAAATTGGCCGGACTGGCTGCAGGGCTAAAATAGCTAGAAATAAGAACTTGCTCAAATGTGGCCGCGCTGACTGTGTATTTTAGCACATATGACATTAACCAGCTTTCAAAGTGAAAACATACATGAAGAAGGTAATACAGTCTTGACTGCATAACCGTACGATTGGTTACGAAATATATTCATACTTAGGCTAATAATTTAGCAAAATATGTAAACATACCTGGGAACACTCTACTTCACAGAGAGTCGAATTACCTTAAAGTAATAAAAGAATAGTAAAATTTTATTTGAACCATAATAATATCTTTATTCGGATCACTTTTAGTTACGTTTAATGAAGCACCAGTGTACTCCTTCAAATCAGCAGTATCTTCTTCTACTTCTGTTATTTTTGCTAACGCTGATGATTCTACTTTTGCTGTAACTTCTTTTCCTACCGTAATGTCTCCTTCTACTGCTACTAGTACTGCTACAGCTGCTTCAACAAATCCTGCTCATTTCGCAGACTTAACCCGACGGTGCGTGTATGCTTAGTCCACAACGCACACTTTCGATTGCAGTCATTCCAAAATTCAGGCAAGT
This sequence comes from Parhyale hawaiensis, assembly GCA_001587735.2. Taxonomy (NCBI): domain Eukaryota; kingdom Metazoa; phylum Arthropoda; class Malacostraca; order Amphipoda; family Hyalidae; genus Parhyale; species Parhyale hawaiensis. Next base: position 278,506 of record LQNS02278152.1, read on the forward strand.
GCGCTGGCTTGAACTCCCGAATTGAGCATCAGACATTGACAATTAATCAGTCCTACTCTTGCGAATTGCTTCTTATGTTATCACGAAAAACAGTAGCTCAAGGATTGCCCTGTTGAATTCAAGCCTATATATTATCGGAGATATGTTGATGTCACTTTCCTGTTGTTCAAAGATAATTATCATGTGGCAAAAGTATTCTTTTACCTCACCGATACTTTTATTTCCAGCTCCGTCGTGCAAGACTTTACTTAACAATTTTTAAACCAGTAATAAATTGCATACTTGAAGGATTAACTAATCTTGTATCGCCACAACTCTTTAAGAACGACCCAGAAATTTGATATTCCTTACAGCCGCTCAGTCGAAAGATATACAGAAAAAAAAAATAGTTGATAGTTCTCTTTCACTACAGCCTGCGAATACGTGCACCAAAAAAAAAAAAAAAAAAACACAGATCACCATGGTCCTATGAAACTAAATCAAACACCGGTTTCTGATGGAAATACTGAAATTCCATTGCTCGAAATATCTCGCATGGAGGATATTAATCCATATCGAGTTAAGAATGAATTGTATTGCTGGTGATTGTGCCTATAGAAGGCTCTGCGCACACTTTTTAAGCGATGAAACTGAGTCTAGGCGCAACAAAATAGTTCAAACGCTGAGACCCTCAGAGGTGGTATTTTGAAGTGTTGCATTCATACGCTCCGGTCCTATACGAAAGGTGATGACCTGATAAAAACTGTCGTTTTAGTTTCGAGACTCTACCTGATGATAACATCAAGGAAACTGATTCCCAAATGAGACTTGAGTGGTTATGACAGGCAGTACATGTTTGAGTAAACACCTGAGCAGCTATCAACTACCAAAGTTGAGTCTGGACCTTATGCGAGCAGTCAGTATTACTCGGCCGATGAAAATAGTAACGAGACTCTGAATAAAGAAAAGATCTTCGTTTGATATCAAATATACTTTGTCTCAATTCTTCTTTGGATTGAGTGTCACGCAACATGGCATTTTTTTATTTTTATTTATTTTTATGTACATGCGCTTTTGCGAATTTATCTTCCTATCTCTGAACCATTTGAAAAGGAATAGTGTCTTCCTTAGTCTGCTCGACTTTTGAACAGTCTCTTTGAAATTTATTATTTATTGTTCATGTAGCTACGTAAACTCCTGACGAGTGCAAATCATTCAGAAGACTTTTTTTTGCTGAAAATGAAGGAGGCTAGCTGTTGCTGCGTATAAGTTCAGAAGACTTTCTCGGGTGGCCATTGGATTCATTTGCATCTGTCGTCCCCACTATCTCCATAATCTTAAAGTGACCTGCCTAGGAACACCTGGTCTGCATTGGTTCTCAGTAGTATCACGTCTTTCTTGTTATGAATAATTTAATTGTACTCCATAGGTTCATCACGTCACCGCCACTCACCGGAGATATTTCTGCAATTTTTTCGATTTTTACTCAGCTTACCACCTAGTTCACACCCAGTCAGTTCCTTGCGGCTTTCATTTGAAGATTCACCAGACTTACTGAGAGCATTTTAAAATAATCTATAATATTCTACTCTAAGCTTAATTGATATCTACCGCTGTATAATGCAATATTAGTACTGTACGAGCACTTCTATGCGCCAAATATGAAAATGCTTGTATTTTCTATACAAATGAAGTTCTTCTTTTCGCTCGGAGATTCCGATTCTACACCCCACAATACATGCAAATTCTATAATTACAATGTTATCAGCAGTTTTTGTTTGCTGCAAGCGTGATTAACAGGCAATTTTTTGGTATACGAACACTTATATCTCCTCACTGTGGAGGCATCAATATTTCTTCTCCAGAATAAAGCTATTCTTCTCAGGCGGCCTACAGCAGCTCTATTAATGCCCTATGTTTTGCTTAGCCTAACCGCCAACTCATCACTCACTTTTCTGCACTCTCGTCGGCACTCCGGTAAACACTTCGCTTACTTTAGGCCATGCAAATACACTGTTTTGGGTCATTGACCCAGTAGCGATCTTCCGTATCGGAGATCTTCGACCAGCCGGTGTACGCTCCACGGTCCTTGGTGATCTGGTCGTCTGGTTGCGAGGAGCCCCACATTGCGCTGTCCAGAGCAATGACCTCGTTTCCGTTCTCATCGTTGAACTGGTTGGTGTTGGCGGCTGAGAAGGCGTAGACGAACATCTTCGTAGGGTTGCCGTACACTGCGTGGAGGTCATCGAGAGGGTCACGGGTGGCCGGACAGGGGTGCATCCTCAGCCCTGCAGCGATGCAGGCATCCCTGCAGTCCCTATAATGAAAAGG
>LQNS02278152.1:284029-309102 GCA_001587735.2 Parhyale hawaiensis
GCGTGTAAGAAAATTTGACAGACGATTGTACATAAGCCTCTCAAGTACCTTGGACAAAAATGGCAAAATTGAAATAGGACGATAGTTTTTCGTTGTTTTTCGGTCACCTGCCTTGAAAAGAGGTAGAACCCGGGCTTCTTTCATACAGTCAGGAAATACGCCCGTACTGATGCTATCATTGAACAGATCAGAAGTAGATTACAGTAAAGATGGGTGAAATTCTAGTTTTTCAGAGCACTACTAAGTTCTTGGAAGTCTCATGAGTAGTCAGTTTAATATGCAGACTGGAAATTTCATCCAACCAAAGTACCGTCTGAAGTTGCAGATACGCCATGCTTAGAGGACCTAGCTTAAGTCAATCTCTTCTTACCAATTGACGACACCTTAGCTTGTGGTGCAACAGGCTCATAAAGTAAATTAAGTTTAATAGCCTAACTTCGTTACGTTTGCGAACTCACATTCTAGATTAGATTAAAAATCACGTGCTTCAAACTAGGTGCATACGTTTAAGCTTGAAAGGGTGTATCCATCACCAAAAAATTAAAGACATCAAATAAAATTAATTTTATACTGAAGAAGTTCCCAGTTTCAGTCTTTGAACGATTTGCAGCCGGGGAAGTGTTTGTAGACATGAAAATATTTAATATTGATACCCGCATTGCATTACCAGGACAACATGAGAATAAATCTATTCTATGAGTTAGAATACTTCCAATATCAATATACGCATATGAAATACCGTATATAAACTATATGATATTCAGTGTTGAAGAAAATATGAATAATATCTTCATTTCCAAGGGTGAAGACAGTAATCGCGTAGTAGAAAAAAAGTTATCTCATCTAATACTTTGTAGCAAAGTCCTTCTATCTTCCGCTGCAAACAACCTCCTTCTGCAGTCTTTAAATAACGAATCGCATACTTCAATAGGTATTTTGCTCCTTTCTTCCTGGCAAACTGTCTCCAGATTTGTGATGTTTGCTGCACCTCTCTCCAGGGTTTCAGTTTTTAAATGTCGTCCCAACTTCTCGATTAATTAGGTCATTGTAAGATGTCAAAATTATTCTCAGCAAGCGACTTAATCGCACTCTAACAGTATGCTAGGGATCACTGTCTTGCTGGAAAACCCAACCAGGAGGAAGCCGAAGACTCTCTCTACAGAAGGCGCTAAATTTTCACCACGATTTGCTTGCACGATTTCATTCATGTTAGCATCAATAATATATATAATTAACAGTTACCAACACTCTCACAGAAAAGCAGCTCCAAGCCATGATACTTCCACCACCTCTAAATCTGACAGCTGGCATAATGTTCTGTGGCGCGTATGTTTCGCCGTCTTTCCTCTATCCATAAATCCGAGATCACGACCAAACAATTCAATCTTAGCACCATCTATCCATAAAACTCTTTCTCGCTAAGACCTTGGCTTATCTTTATACTTTTTTGTGAATTTTAACCTCTGCCGTTTTTAAAGGAAGGAGTCTTCCTTGGTCTGCACGACTTTAGACTGTCTGTGTATTTCTTTACTTATTGTTCGCTTTGTCACGTGAACTCCTCCTAACCCGAAATCATTCTGAAAATCTTCTGAGGTAGCTGTTCGATTTTTGCTTCTACCCTCCCAACTTTCTCCGTAATCCTAGTGAAATCTTCCTTGGAGCACCTGGACTGTATTAGTTCTCAACAGTATGGCATCTTTTCCATCTCGTCATGAGTGAGTTAAGTGAAATAAATGGACTGTTCTGGTCACTAGAAGTCTTTCTTTAGCTTTACCCGTCTGCCCACAGCTTACCAACCAGCTTTAGTTAACTCTCTACGTCCAACTATACTTGCTTAGAACCTCTCCCTCTGAGTAGTGATAGCAGAATGTTTCGGTTCTCATCTGAAGGTTGACTAGAGTTTCTGAGAACATTGTAGAGCAATGTATACTATTCTACTTTGAAGTTTGAGTAAATTCTACCGCTATATCATGCAAAAATTATGGTGCACCAATGTCTTCTCACCACAGAAATATGAAAATGCAGATGTTTTCTATAAATCCAAGAAATTCTTGTTTTCAATAAGATTCTGATGCTACACCCCAATATACACGAATAACATGGTTAACTGGGTTTTCCATATGATAGAAAAGTGATTAGCAGGCAATTTTCTGGTATAGGAACACTTATTTCCCCCCACTGCATTAGGGGAAACTCGAGTCACATCGTAAACAAGCTATGAATGATCTCCAAAGTAATGTTTATTACCCGCGAACGCAGTGAGAGAGGTGATAATGCTTTCGTTATAAATTTAAGTGCGAGTATATATTTACATATTTGTAAATATATCTATGCACCCAAAAAGTGGTCCAAGGAGTTGAGCAATGTTCATAATTTTTTGTGGGAATTCGGTGGGTTGACCTAGATGTGATCCGTGCCATAAAACCAGGCTTAGCTGGCTATAAAAAATTATGGCATTGAATTATTCTCCACCAGGGCAAATTTACCTCCACCGCGGAAGATCGCCTTACGCCACGAGGCGTTCTATTTTTTTTTTTCTATGTTATTATTGAAGAACAAATCTCTGGGATTGGGGCTGTGGCCAAACCTAATTCGTCAAAAATGACTTCTTTGAAATTGCCCCTACCGCTCGTGATGTCCTACGCCACGAGGCGTTCTAGTTACAGCTGATTCTGTATTCTCATTTAAGAGTATTGAGTTTCGACAGAAACAGTCGAACTAAGAAGCAAGGCAGATATCCTCTTCGGCATCTAGTTTAATAAAGGCGTCATCGTTTGCGTCCACCGAGACAATAGTCTAAAGCTAGTTTTCGCATACTCGCCTTAAAGTGCATTCGTTTCTCCAGATTTTTGTACCTTTTGCATGGAAACTTTTTACTCGTAGATTCCGAAAGTGTGGCGGAAATATGAATCTACTTAGAGAGCAGGTTAAATTTGAAAATTTGAAATAGACTTGAGTATTGAGGCTCATAATCAGCAAAAATTGTTTCTTTGAAGTACTTACTCACCGTACGACTATGTGTTTACCAGCAGGCGATCACGTCATCCACTGGAGCTAAACTGTGTTGGTTTGGTTGATGCTCAAACTTGCCATATTCCCAGCTGAAACTTGTATGTCTTCGTTTTTTTTTGTGGGACCAAACGATGACGCCCTAACTACCTTCCGCGGTTAGCTTCTAGGCAAGAGAAGAAATTGAATGTGTTCGGTTCGTACTAGATGTACAGGTATGAATTCACACTTCAAAAAATTTCATACATCAAACCGTTGAGGAATCACAGAAAATCATCACCCATCCTACAGCAACATCTAACTCCAACTATTTAAAAAAAATCGATTGAATGAACAATACATGAAGAACATCAGGATAACTGTTAGCCGTACGATTCATAGTCTTCAGTAATGATTTTACATTTCTTCTCGAAAATCCAGTAACTCTCCCATTTATTTGCTGCCACCATGCACTAAACATCACCAGTGCTGCTAAATTTGCTATTCTCCTACATAGATCTTGTGTTACAGATAGCTTTTGGATGAAACCTCATAATTACAATAACCTAGTGCTTATTTCGATTTCACGTTTTGTGACGGTGTTTTTTCCTGTATTTCTACGTAGAAGTATCCCCTTTCATTTCAGGTTTTTTAGATGTCCTGATTATGACACCAGTCAGCTGTCGAAACGTTGACACCAATTTTAAATTCTTTGTAACTAGTGCTGTAATATGTTTTTACTCTCGAATTGTTTTGAATAAATTCGATACAGTGGAGAAAAACTATTTTAGAGTGGTAGAGAAGAAATGTTAAATCATAACGAAACTAAATGCTGATGTGTCTTATCTGAATCTTCAGTAATGTTAAGAATCAATAGTATATCCTATACTTGCTCCGCATTGTGGTCCTCTATAGCTAGTTCTGTATTCGCCAGTTGCTGTGTGCGGTCTTGAAACAGCCACTTCATATGTTTTCCTGTTCTCAAAACCCGGAGGCTTTTTCAATATATTGAAAGGTTTACTGTTAAAAAATGTTTGGACAGTCATTTGATTGAAAATTTGAGCTGTGACCCCGGACTCCTTTTTTTAGATAAAAATGCCTTAGAATAACGAAAAAAAACTGTATTGAACACTTACGACCCAGCTGGCGGACTGCAAGCGAGCCCGTTTTATATTCCAGAGTGATAATTGAAAGGCCTGCTAATCATAAAGTCAACGATGAATGTGGGCCAGGGTACAGGCTGCAGGGCTAAAATAGCTAAAAATAAGAACTTGCCCAAATATGGCCGCCCTGACTGTGTATTTTAGCACATATGACATTAACCAGCTTTCAAAATGAAGACATACATGAAGAAGGCAATACAGTCTTGACTGCACACCCGTACGATTGGTTAGGAAATAAATTCTTACTTAGCATAATAATTTAGCAAATATGTATATAAACCTGAGAACACGCTACTTCACAGAGAGTCGAATTACCTTACAATAATGAGAAAACAAGGTTCAATTTTATCTTCATCCTAATAATATCATTACTCGGATCACTTATAGTTATGTTTAATGAAGCACCAGTGTACTTCATCAAAGCAATACCTCCTTCTACTTCTGTTAGTTTTGCTAACGCTGATCATTCTACATTTGCTGTAATTTCTTTTCCTACCGTAATGTCTCCTTCTACTGCTACTAAGAAGTACTGCTACAACTGCTTCAACAAATCCTGCTCATTTCGTAGACTGCGTGTATGCTCAGTCCACTACGCACATTTTCGATTGTAATCATTCCAAAATTCAGGCAAGTGCGCTGGCTTGACCCGCCGAATTGAGCATCGAGCATTGACCATTAATCGGTCCTACTCTTGCGAATTGCTTCTTATGTCATCACGAAAAACAATAGCTCAAGGATTGCCCTGTTGAATTCAAGCCTATATATTATCGTAGATTTGTTGATGGCACTTTCCTGTTGTTCAGAGATAATTATCATGTGGCAAAAGTATTCTTTTACCTCACCGATACTTTTATTTTTAGATCAGTTGAGCAATACTTAACTTAATAAACCAGTAATAAACTGCATTCTTGTAGGATTAACTAATCTTGTATCGCTACAACTCTTCAAGAACGACCCAAAAATTTGTTATTCTTTACAGCCGCGCTGTCGAAAGATATATTACAAAAAAAATATTTGGTAGTTCTCTTTCACTACAGCCTGCGAATACGAGCACCAAAAAAAAAAAAAACACAGATCACCATGGTCCTATGAAGCTAAATCAAACGCCAGTTTCTAGTGGAAATACTGAAAAAGCATTGCTTGAAATAACTCGTATGGAGGACACTAGTCCATATCGAGTTAAGAACGAATTTTAGTGCTTATGATTGTGCCTATAGAAGTCTCTGAGTACACTTTTTGAGCGATGAAGGTGAGTCTGGTTAGGCTCAACAAAATAATACAAACGCTGAGACCCTCAGAGGTGGTTTTATAAAGTGCTGCATTGATATACTCTGATTCTGTGATTCTATGCGAAAGGTGATGGCCTGATGAAAACTGTTGTTCTAGTCTCGAGAATCTACATGATGATAACTTCACGGAACTTGACTGCCAAATGAGACTTGAGTGGTTATGACGGGACGGAACTTGACTGCCAAATGAGACTTGAGTGGTTATGACAGGTACTACATGTTTGAGTAAACACCTGGGAAAATACCAGCTACCAAAGTCAAGTCTGGACCTTATGCGAGTAGTCAGCATTGCTCGGCCGATGAAAATTGTAACGAAACTTTAAATAAAGAAAAGATCTTCGTTTGATATCAAATTTACTTTTTCTCAAGTCTTTTTTGGATTGAGTGGCGCGCAACATGGTATATATATATATTTTTTTGCACACGCGCTTTTGCGAATTTATCTTCCAATCTCTGTACCATTTGAAAAGGAGTAGTGTCTTCCTTGGTCTGCTCGACTTTTGGACAGTCTCTTTGAAGTTCAATATTTATTGTTCGTGTAGTTACATAAACTAATCAAATCATTCAGAAAACTTTCTCGGGGGGCCGTTGGATTCGCTTGCATCTGTCGTCCCCACTACCTCCATAATCTGAGAGTGACCTGCCTAGGAACACCTGGTCTACAGTGGTTCTCAACAGTATCACGTCTACAAGACGGTACAATGGTTTAATTGTAGTACATATTTTGTTCACGTCACCGCCACTCACAGGAGATATTTCTGCAATTTTTTCGATCTTTACTTAGTTTAACAACTAGTTCACACCCAGTCAATTCCTTACGGCTTTCATTTAAAGATTCGCTAGAATTACTGAGAGCATTTTAAAATAATCTAAATAATCTACTCTGAGCTTAACTGATATCTACCGCTGCATAATGCAATATTAGTACTGTACGAGCACTTCTTTACCCCAAACATGAAAATGCTTGTATTTTCTATACAAATTAAGTTCTTTTCGTTTGTAGATTCCGATATACGCTCCACAATACATGAAAATTCTATAATTACAATGTTATCGGCATTTTTTGTTTGCTGCAAGCGTGATTAACAGGTAATTTTTTGGTATACGAGCACTTATATCTCCCCACTGTGCTGGTATCAATATGTCTTTTTCAGAATAAAGCTATTCTTCATAGGCGGCCTTCAGCGGCTCTGTTAACGCCTTAAGTTTTGCTTAGCGTAACCACCTACTCATCACTCACTTTTCTGTACTCTCGTCGGCACTCCGGTAAACACTTCGCTTACTTTAGGCCATGCAAATACACAGTTTTGGGTCATTTTCCCAGTAGCGATCTTCCGTATCGGAGATCTTCGACCAACCGGTGTACGCTCCACGGTCCTTGGTGATCTGGTCGTCCGGTTGTGAGGTGCCCCACATCGTGCTGCCCAGAGCAATGACCTCGTTTCCGTTCTCATCGTTGAACTGGTTGGTGTTCGCGGCTGAGAAGGCGTAGACGAACATCTTCGTAGGGTTGCCGTACACTGCGTGGAGGTCATCGAGAGGGTCACGGGTGGCCGGACAGGGGTGCATCCTCAGCCCTGCAGCGATGCAGGCATCCCTGCAGTCCCTGAAATGAAAAAGTTTGGAAGTCAGAGGCTTGAATTCTTTTTCATTTTCTCCGGCTTTACAGCGACTAATGTGACGGTTTGTGAAGTGAATTACGCCATATGGGCCTGGGTTTAAATCTACTAACGCTACTACTTTGCAGGAATTGCTGCCCTGTATGTTACACCTCTACCACATTTATAAGAAAAATTCAATCGATGAAGGTAACTTCAGCACTTGTAACGGTCCTGTACGGTACAATATCGCGCATCTGGTTACGTATAAAGCCGACCAGTGGCAAAGCTCGTTATATGCATCTTCGGTTCATCCAAGGTTATAACGAACCAACGGCTCTTCGCCGTTCGCGTGGTAGCACCTCCCACTTCCAGTATCTCCTCGAAGCTATTCTGCTCGATTCTCTACCGAATATATTCATACACCCATGGGTAATTGCTCTTTGTATGATGTAATGACACTAGCTCATAGAGGGCAGGAGCGTACGTCCCTGATGCTTTTTGGCAGGGGTCCCTAAACTGGGGGCGTGGTGCCCATAGGGATGCAAGAGAACCTTTTCATGGGTACGAAATACTGTTTTGTTTCTCAGTCAGTCAGAAATAAACTTATATATGTGGCACAAAAGTTACTAATAAATTTCATTTGTCATCATCATATGGGTACTTAATTTTGTAGAGAATGCGAGAACATGTAAGAAGTTCTCCAATGGAGCCTGGCATAGTAAAGTATGGCAACCACTGCTCTATGAAAACGGGACTGATGGTATGTCTATTGTTTACTATCTAATCTAATCTTTTACTTTTGGGCCTCTCAAATGTTATGGACTGAAGACAAATGAGTTTTCTCAATTCTCATTCATTTCAAATAGTAATTGCTAGAGACAGCAAGTATCACAGTTACAGACAATTTTGCAGCACGAACCAGGACGCTGAGGACTTACTACAATTTAAAATATAATAATATTGAAACTTGCGTGAAAATTTTGTTATAAGGTCTAAGAAAAATTATATAATTGTATTTATCCTTGAAAGAGCTTTTTATCAGTCCTTTCGTTACGAATACTCAGTTCTTGCTCTGAGAATGTAAAAATCTCATAGAACATATTCATATTGTAGTCGGCTTACCTGCAGTTATGTTCAATTGTAAATAAAATTCTAACCCTGACTGGTTCTTAAATACTGAATTCTGTTCAAATTTCCAGAGCGAAAAACACCACACTGTTTTTAGCAATCAAATTTTTGGTGCGGCATCTCGAGATGCCGTTAGCCCTGAATGGGTTAAATGAGAATAGATATTTTTTCATATAGTGAATAGTTATCGTTAAAAAAATACATTTTCTTTGAACGCTTCTCGCTACCGGAGACTATGTTATCGCAAACGGAGACAATGGCAAGCTGGGAGTTCATTAAGCATTTCTGCTAAAATCACGTTAGCGGTCTTGGAGCAAATGTAATTCAGTAGATATAATTTATACAGTTCAAAATTCACTCACTAATGCAGTTTTTGGCAGTAGCCGATATAGAAAAGAAAATTGTAAATGTTCACTGGTTTAGAGGAGCTGCTTACGTCCTGAAAACGTATAAGCGAATTTCTTGTGAATTACAAGGCCCGCAAGCTTCGTAAATTAACTTACAAGTTGCAGCAGTTAAGGCCGATCTATACGTAGTTTTTTGGACGCGTTCACTCATCCAATCGTTCGAATGCGTTACCGTACCGTAGAAACGGTAGAAAATTCACTCTAATTTTAGTTTTATTTCACTCCAAATTTGAAGACATATCTGTAACTTCTCATGAGACACTTGACACTTGCAGAGGAATCAAATTTAACATTTAATTAACCCACAGCTGTGTTTTCAACGATGCCACAAAGCTTTCTGAAAATTATTTAAATGAACGGGTTAGAAATTAAGATGCTCGCGCTGCCTCAGGTGACGTTATTCTTGTGCTCGACAGCCGTTGCGAGGTCAGGACTAACTGGCTATGTCCCTTCCTTGGTAATTTCCATAATTACCTCTGCGACAGGTGTTGGTGATTGCGAAGAAATGAACACTATAATGTATACACTGAGCTCGAGATACAGCACGGAAGGGAAGAAGGGCGGAAGGGCTTTACAGAATTTCATCTCCCTTTTTAAATCTAGGTCAATATTTACCAACGTTACAAAATTGTTGGACTTGATATATTGCAACCTACAACGCCTTTACCTCTTTGAGACTCTTAGAGGAATGCGATTTGTGATCTCCTGTGTTGTAATTGCAGAGTACTGGACCAAATGCGCCTCATCAAGGAGCAATCTCATTCGTGATTATGCAACTGCGGTCTTCAGTACGCCTTATGTACCAATCCGAGGCCCACTCGCCACCCTCCCACTTCCTGGCCTTCTCGAAGTCCGGCCCCTCTATTCGACAACTCAGAAATTTTTCCACTTCGATATCTGCTCGAATATAGTTTCAGTTTACTTCTGGAGCCAATAGCCTTAATATTTTTTATGACTCATTTACGATTCCGCAAACGTAATAGCAATGAGTTTCTTAGGGATCCGAGATTTGTCTACAGTTGAAGTACCAATTGCTCGAGAATGCGATTTTTGAAAAGACACTGGCTGGCTCTGAAACTATTGCTTTAAAATCACGCTCTTCGGGCTTAGTAATGAGGTAACTTTAATTATTAGAGCTTAAAATACATTCAGCATTGAATTTTTTCCCTAATAGGTGCAATATCAGAGAGACTGTGAGTGATTATAGTTGCTACGGAGGTCTTTTAGAGATGCAAGCACCTTCGGCTTCAGTTACCAGGTGCTTAAACTTTTAAAAGAACTTACAAATTGTAACTGAGAGCTAGCTACAAACTCGTCATGACTTCACAATCTCGTTTGTCTAGTTTGACAATTCTGGGCCTAAAATCCTGGTCCGAAAACAGATTGTAGTAACTATGCTTCGACTTTCGATATAGATTTTCGCCTCACTGGTAGGCCTACGTGTCATTTCTGTCTACCTCTGATGTTTACCGGTAATACTGAAGAGTCAAAACAATCTAGAAGTTTTGAAAACAGGAGGTTTGTGTCTCTGTTTTGGCGAAGACACTTACGACCAGGCGTAGCCGCCGCCAAGATTGGTGTATGGATGTCCAGCCGTGGTGGTTGGCACCGTTGTGATGACCGCTGTGGTAGTTGCTACAGGAGCTACAGTAGATCCATCTACTGGGAAGTTGCCCATGCAGTAGAGGGAGGTCTCGTTAGCAGGCACCACAGTGACGTTCACTGCTGTGTTCACGTACAGCAGCGTGGGGTCTGTTCCTGCTGGCATGCCTGTGGCCAGGCTGCAGCGCTGGGTCTGCAATGTTCGTGATATTCTTTTAATGAAAAGACCAAAGTAGTGAGATAATAAGACTAGTTCAAAACTGCTCGGCATGTTGGAGAGTTAAAGCGTTAGAGATTCTCAGAATATAATGCGTTCCAGTACCCAGGCACCCGTGTTGTCAATGCTGAAGTGATTACCTCTTCTGTGTCTTTCTGCCGGGAAAGCTTGTCTAAAGTACTCGCCCATCTATGTAGATGATGCTTACCTCATGTGCGTCATGCTGCCAGGCAAACATCTCACAGGCAGCACTTCGCTGGCACACAATGGTGCAGGCAGTAATGCTTGGGGCTGGCACAAATGTCAGCGGTGGGGCGCCTTGCACCACCTGGCACCCAAAGGCCGTACCGTTGCCTGTTGCTGACGTCCAACGCACGAGGCACATGACCATCAACACCACGAACAGGTGACGAGGCTTCATTGTTGTAGTATCTGTAGTTACAAAGTCATAATGTAATTTACGCTCATAAAAGTAGATTAGATCTAAAAATTCACAGATTAGCCAATGTAGCGTATCTTAAGTGATGAACTTGGGCACTTTGGGCTTCTTTGCAGAATATGAGCTGTGTAAATAAAGTAGCGAGTCTGGCAGCTTTGCGGTACAGTTAGTAACACAGGATGGGATGCAAACTAACTCTGGATTGACAATCAGCGCGAGTTTAAAGTCAACAGAAACAACAGGTTGTCCAAGGCAATTGTCTTCGAGATGCAGAAGTTATTTTACGTTTTGGCCCGAGAAGCATTAATGCTTAGAGTGGCCGTTTGTCCATTTCTTGCATTTATTTCTTTTTTCTTTTGACTGTACCCCCCTTAATGTACTATGCGACAAGTAAATTCTATGGAGTTTCTATGGAGTTTCAACAGCAATTTCGAGCAAGGTGCGATATTGAGTTTATTTTATAATAGGACACAGGCAAAATTTTGAAACTATACATAGATTACATCAGGGCTATGGAGACAGAATTTTTTTTTCTAAGGGGAAGACATATAGATATTTTAAAGCATCTTCAGTAAACCAAGATTCGATTGAAGATGAACATCACTATGGATGACTTTACCTGTAAGAACTAATGAAAATTTAAAATTCAGGTTCTTTTGGAGTCTAACTGGCTGTTCATAGTCAGAATGCTCTAGAAAGTGATGAGTTTGACACTCACAACATATATTTTTCGTTGAATTCGAGGTAGGCACAGAGTACAAAGAACAAGACGATAACAGGACGGAGACGAGCCTTGATTTTTTGGGACGGTCTGAAAACGACCCTCGTGTACATGTACACCACAAGTGCCCAAGATCATCACTTGAGATACGCTACACTGACATTAAAGCACTGTGCCTGAAACAGAACTTGACGCACGCTTTCGTTCAAACTCGCTGGAACTCATTTCCAGGTACAGTAAAAACTACCGGTTCACAATACCAATTGCTATGGACCATCTGGTGAATATGAACTCAACGGACTCCAGACGAGCACTGACGGTGTATCAGATCTTGGCCTGCATCTCATCCAATCAGCAAGCCACCATTTTTTTCGAATCTAACGCATGGCTACAAGCCTCATTTCCACACCCCATAGTCTCCCTCTCTGTCTCTGCAGCCCATCCATCAATAGTCAGATTAATGTCGCGAGGAGCGAAGAAGACCATTTGCTTTTATTGGCATGAAAGCATTTCCAACTATGTCAGTAGGCTTCTGATTATCTTGGGAGAATTGAAACGCTATAACCTTAATTTCTGCCTAAAGTTTAGTTTAGGATTACGTGAACGTTTAAAGCCATTCTTATAGTTTTTTTTTAGCGAAAACGAAGTGAGGACATACAGACAAGAGAACTGTGCGTTTACAATGTTGTGGAAGTTCACTGTCTTCAAAATTTATAGAAAAATAAATAAATTTCAGGACCAGGAGGAATCAGGGATACTAGCCGCAAAATAAATACCATTTAATAATTTGAATTAAAAAAACACATTCCAATAGAGAACCACCGATCAGGGCCTCAGATGTAATCAGGGGTATTCCCAAATAGTCTCAATACAATTTTTAAGAGGTCACAAAAGAGCTCACTAAGAGGTCACAAAAGAGCTCACTAAGAGGTCACAAAAGAGCTCACTATTGGAGGTCACAAGAGAGCTCACTATTGGAGGTCACAAAAGAGGATCATAATTGGAGGTCCGGTGAATAGGCATTAGCAGGTATCTAGAATCTCTGTAAAGACGAGAAAGAAAACTTTAACAGCCGCTACACATTCTATGTTTCCAGTAAGTATGAACGTAAGCTCCATCACCCGTTCCTAACGAAGGCCAACCATCTTCTAGCCTTACGCTTGCATACAGTTCATCATACAGAAAAAAACCCCTCCGGTATAGAAGGACTATTTTTACTATTGTATTATTCAAAAGTTGAAGTTTGGTCCCACCATAAAAGCGTTATCACGTAAGAAAAAGTAAGAACATATAACACGCCTGCAGCCACGTGCAACCCATTCACGAGGGTGTTCCTACACTGGTTCAAAACTTCTTAAGCACAGTAAGGAGGGTAGGAAGAGGAAGAAGAACGAAGCCAAGCAGCAGTAGAAAAATAAGTATGGGAGGCAGCAAACTAGGAAAGACAAGACTGCTGTCCCAGAAGCCTAGCTAACAGCAAAGGCAACCAACGCGATCCTCCTGGGGTCGCTGCTCGCTAGAGCATAGGATAGCCGAACCTAGCTAGCCAGAACCTACGGCCCAAAACCCATCCGGTGCAGATGGGAACCAAAAACTGTACATGCCAATGCGACCCCCACTTGGATCAACGCAATTAAGCACAGCCATTAGAAAATACAAAAAGCTAATCAGGATAACCAGTAGGAGTAATAGAAGAGTAAAGGTTCCCTACAGCAAGAGTCACACTAAGATAAATGTGGACGTCTTATTCATATCTGAGAAATAGTCTCGTTTACCCGCATATGACACTGTAAAAATCAGTACACGTAAAGCTCTAAAAGTATCACTAATTATCACCGCGCAGCACCACCAACACTATTCATGAAAGCACCCTGGGCACCCGCAGCATCAGACCTCAGCCGCGGTCGGCCACGTCATCACTAGGTGCGGTCACGTCATACCATTCGTTACAAATATGAGTTACAAATAGGAGATAGGCTGCGATCTACAACAATGTCTGCTCTGGTCTCAATGAAAATTGTGTCTAAGAGACCTCGTCTGAATCTTTGCATACTCTTGTCGTCTGAGATGGTGCTATGTCGTAGGGTTCTATTTATATCTTCTGGTATCTATTTTTTCAATGCATATGAACATCACTTCAGAACAGACCAAAGCTTTGTAATGTACTTCCCCCTCCAATAGGGCTAATGGTAATGTTTCTACGGAATTTTCTGCCAATCAGTATTTTTAGATTATTTATGTAGGTAGTATATAATACGCATATATTAATCTGTACATTATATATATATGTTATTTTATATTGTATTATGGCTTATTTAAGTTTTTATTTTCCACAAGCTTTCGTTGCCTCTATGATATAACGTGTTATCTTAGCGGATATTGCTCCCAGGTATATATAGTTGCTAATATTTAGTAGGATGTATGACGCTTAAATAAATTATACTTCTAAAGAAATAAATACGTTACTGAATTTTGCTGGAAGTGGCTTATTGATGGTGTATTCCCTAGACGGCTGCGTGTGCCCGAACGTTCTTTAGTTGCCCTAACTGTGATCTCGTACGCGTGGAGAAAGACGTCCGGGAATTAATTTTGCTCTCCATATACGTAACAGTTGCAATGATACCGTTGGCTGGCTTACTGGGAAGAAGCGCCGTTTGTACGGGTGGCTGCTTTATAACTACAACCAGACGCACAACTCTATCTATGAACTCTACGGAAACTACACCTAACATTTAACTAAAAACTGCTGAGAGGTAGTGGATGTAACAGCAGAAAAGCTAGCAACACAGGAGCAGAATCCCCAGCTAAAATGTTTTCTTACTTGAAGTAAAAATAGTGTAAGTACAAAGTGTCAGGAAATTGCTTCTCCCGTGGGAAGAACAAGAGCTGACGAGTCCATTGCTGAAGTGCGGTAACTACCGTTTGAATCATTTTAACTTATTGGGTGAAACTGAAGGAGCTTTCGAATTGTATAATTAGCTCTTCGTATCATCCATGGCATCAACAGTTCAAGCCAAAGGAAACAAGAGTCCTCGTGGAACACATCCGTGGAGCCTTCTTGCAGATCCTGAGTTTACAATTATTATGCCCTGCTTGTTTACATCCAAGTCATCTGTAAGTATGTTTATGGAGGTCCACATGGAAACCTTCTTCAAAACGCTTACAACGCAACCTATTCACAGAATGTTATTGTGAACAGGGCCAGCGAAGTTAAGTTCTAGTTACCATTTTCCAATACGCTGAAACTGGATGTACCTGCTCTTGATTAATTGAGAAATGTATTTGCCATATTTTGCCTAACCGGATATGGCAGGTACCTTTTTTTCTATCAGCTGAAAAGTATCCTTATCTTCTTTCGATATCGGAAAATGTAACACTCTTATGTCAGTCATAGAACAAATTATAGCAATCCCGTCAGTGAGCTTTGCGATGGGAAGAACTATATAGATCGCGGGAAGTCTGTTTTTCAGAAAATGGACAAGATATATAAAATCTATGAAGAGGAAGAAAAGAGACATCACGTGAACTTGTCCTCACCAGTAATAAAGAACCTTTTATCGGAAGCAATCGCTTCCTTAGCTGCTTCTCTGTGAACACCGGATTCAGTATTGCACCTTGCATCAATGTTCAACAATTCTACTTCATCTCATTCTGCGACACATAAGCGACGTTAAGGCCATATTTTTGCCTCAGTTTTTTAAGGTGTCTCTCCATTATTCGAATGACTGCACCGCTGTGTAGGTTAAACTTTATAAATGAGCATGAATTCTAAGAGCTATGTCACTGAAACTTTTAAGTAGATAGCCAAGACTTTATGTTGGTGGCCCTTGCCAAGACTCGTCTACACTTTCATAAGTGCGGGAGACTTTCACTGGGCGATTCCTCAAAACGCAGTAAAAATTGTACATTTTCGTCCACACTTTCATCGCGTTCTCTTTAATCGATCAGTTCAGCTATTGATAAGTTCGTACTGGCACCACTTCAGCATTGAGTTTTGTCGTTTTTGATACTGCTAATAATCGATAGAAACGTGATAAAGAAGACACCATAAGCACAGAGACCATCCATTTCTTTACATTTTCTATCACAGCGACTGCTGTCAGCGGACTTGAGAGCCAACATTTTGGCAAATCATTTGGTAGACACAGAGTTGTTTCTACAACAACACAGAAAACCCGTTGAGAAGATGTTCAGAAGACTGTCAAATGTACCAACTTTTAAGGGGTTTCACTTGACAGGCATCTGTACTCCGAACACAGAGCAAAGGGTCCGAAAGTTTTGCTTTGTCTTTTCAAACACACTTTCTAATCCAGAAACATGTTTTTTTAAAATATAAGCCTTGAAAAGTGTCACTAGCAAAATTTCTTATAGCTCTTGCAGTGAATTAGAACACAGAAATCTCTATACTTTTCTACAAAGAAACAACAAAACCAGAAAGGGGCTATACTTTGTAAACTAGGAATAAACAACAATCTTGTTGTTTGCACGTGTGAAGGTGTGAACCTGGCTTTATTCACAGTCTAACTCTTGCGAAACTAACAAGCATGTTGCATACGTGCGAAAATGCACGAAATTGCAAGGCATCGAACGAAATTTTCAGCGATTTGTGTAAACGCAGTCCTTCAGGAGGGCGAACGAAGCTGCAGCTTAAATCTATCGACTTCTCGATTACAATATGCTTTTAATAGTGTATACAAACTCTCTACGAGACAGTCGGACGATCAGATGAGAGAATAAATAAAAATAAACTGTCGAATGAACAGGCGTTTAGGCAGAGAACCGGGGAAGCGCTACATAAAATTATAAATTTTATGACTAACAATGACAATAGAACAGTCAGTAATTGGTTCTTAGAAATTGATAACTGTGATGAAACCCAAAAATATCAATCAATCTTTATTGAAAATAAATATTACATGTATCGCAACATCATTCTCAAGCCGATATCTAAGCACTACTAAGTGCTTTTCAGAAATGCTTAGCTTTATAGTGATTTTTTCTTTTTTTTTTTTTCTGCGGGTAATAAACAGAACAAATCCTATCGTTATCTAAGTAGTCTTTACGGTTACCTTCTCTAACCTAACTTAAAATAATCTAGTTTAGATAGTATAACCTAATCCAACCTTTTCTTATTAAAATTTACTCAATCTAACATTGTAACGTAAGTACCTCTATCGAAAGTCTACAGGTTTGACTATGGGAGTTTTAGTTCTCATCTCACGTATCGAACAGAATGAAAGGAAAGATATATACAATATATGTATATATCTACTAGCATATATGAGTATCAATATACTTATTTAGTTAACGCCATCCTGTCAATTCCTAAAAGATATCTACTAGCGCATCGATTAAGGAGTTAATTTACTCCTCGGGTTTTATACTATGTATCCTTTACAGTACGAAGAAGTTCTGTGCTAAGTCTTAAACCAACATCCTTATGAGCCAACAAGCATGTGTTCCACTGGCCCACTTAGATAGCAGCGATTATCTAATCTGCTTAGCTTTAACTAAATCGGAATTTCAATTCTGAGCGTTGTCTTCGATATCTTAGTTTGAATTTCAAGCTTAATTAGTTTGCCGTTATCACCTGGGACTCGATGCAAAGCAACACATAAATTATCCTAATCAGCTTCATTTCATTGTGTTGTTTTTAAAGTGACTCTCATAATTGTCTCAACTATATTTTGTGATGTGTATTTTGTCCTTTGTTTAGAATTATTGCAAATAGAGGAATTAAATTCTAGGCTCTTCTTTCAATTTTGCGTACTTCAACGTCGCTCTCACTCAACTCTCTTCATGAGGACATCTATGATGCTGTAAATACTGAATTGTCATTTTGTTGTCTTATCTTAGCTACCCACATTCAGCGTTCTATTTCTGGCTACTGCAAATTCTTCCACACCACACATCAACCCATCACGCACGAAATCTGCTTATTAAACGGTGCACTAACTATACCGTAAATGCAATATTTATAGAAATTTTTCAATACCTATGCATGCAAAAAAATACATCTCATGTTGCACTTCTTAACATAATGGAACCACGTAGCGCCCTTGAGATCAAACTGAAAATTTTATAACTTTATTTACCGTTAACTTAGCGCTATTCTCATTTACTCATTTAATTGATTACTATATACGGGGATTACCCGGTTTCGGTTCTAGTAAGGGCTTAAGTGTAAAACTTTCCATGAGACAAGTTACGTGCATGGGTGGCGTATAGATTGTCCCACAAATTTCCAGTTAAGTTGCTCTGTCGTATAAATTGTATATACAGGGTGTTTTTTTATGCAGACAAATTTCAACTGTAGCAAGAAAAACTGAAAATAAATCGATTTTCATGAATGATAAATGCCCAAAAATCATCAGTTTTCGAGTTATAATTACTTAAGGAAATTTAAAGCTTTAAGTAGGATACTGCGTGCGCGCCAATGTTAGCACTTATTTTGGTAGTTCAGCACGTTTCCGACCCCACCAAAGCAGTTTACATTGTTTTTACTATAAAAACTGCAAGTATTTCATGGATAAGAAAAATATCTACAGTTTCAAACTTAGCATTTAACTTAATCGCACTATTGTATGGCGGAAACTACGTCGTCAGAGTTTACATCCGTATCGTTTCCAAAAAAAAAAAAAATGCAAGGGTTGCTTCCACCAGATTTTGGGTCTTGGGTACAGTATCCAGAGTGGTTCATGCACGCAGCAGCGAACAAGGGATCCCAACCGCTCCGAGCTCATTCTTTTCACAGATTAAACGTATTTTGCTCGCGATGGGAATTCTAAGATTCACAATAATGATGATTGTGCTCAAGCTTAATAATCCTCATGTCATTGGCCCAAATAATCATCAACATCGATACAGTGTAAACGCGTGGGCAGGAATGTGGTCGGAAAACGTGCTGAACGATCAAATTTAGCCCTAACATTAGCGCGCACGTAGTATCCTACTAAAAGCTTTACTTTCTGTAAGTCATTATAACTCAAAAACTAAACAGTTTTAAACATTTTATCAGTTATGAAAATCAATTTATTTGGAATTTTTCTACCTATGGTTGATATTTGTCCGCATAAAAAATAACCCTTTATATATAAATGTGTCCTACTGACTCAGTTGGCTAATTCATCTGTGGAACAAACTGTGACTACTCAAAAGAGGGAGAGTGCGCATGCTCAGGACCAGTATGCCTACTGAACGCGGGCACGAACCGCGGGTACATTTCACGCAAAAAAGTGTCCACCAACGACCCATTACCTGTACTAAGTGAACACTCGCACTGCGAGCTTCTCGAGTGTGTACGTAGAAACTCGCCGGATGATTGACTTTGCTGCAAAATTACAATTTATTGCTGATGCCGCTCTTGTTGATGGTACTTGGCGAAGATATCAATTCTATTTCTTTTTTTTTTAATTACAACTACACTGACATCCTGTACCCATGATATTGCATTATTACGTAATTGCTTGTAGATGAACATATAGTAGGGTACTCAATACTAAGAATACAGTTGGCATGCAGCCTTAGAAACAGATCACCAAATTATTAAAGACCCTTTGTCCTGTATGACAAGCGTCTGACCGGCGGCACTGTACTCGCCTCGTCACCGAGCAGTAGTTTTTGCCTACATACTGTGAAGACGCTATGAAGGTCATTAAAACTTCACCTCATTTATAATGCTAACGTATTGAAAGCTCTAAGGTTAACGTGCCCAGGGGTTATCAAAGTAAAAGTTGTGCAAGGTAAATAGAACTACTATCGGAGACACTATAATTTTCTGAGAAGATCGATGACTGAAGACCGTATGTTTCAGAGCTAATTGTAATATCAATGTATCGAATTTGTAATTTGCAGGGCGTTTAGCTTCACAGCATTCGTACAGAGCTAATGTCCAATGATCGCACAACTGTAGCACAAACGAACAACTCACATCTCAAACATACCATGCAGTCAGGGGAAAAATGGAGACAAGAACATATCAGTAGAACTGTAATCCTACGAGTAATTTGCTATGGTGTTTCTTTTAAGTGCCAAAAAAAATGATCGATACCGCAGCTTTCTTGCAATTCGAAGTAAAATACATAATACTACTTAATGCCAAAATATCCAAGATACCTGCCTGACTTGCGTAATACAGTAAGTTACCTTTGATTATGCAAATACAATTTTTTTAAATTTATTTTTCAAGGTAAGTGTCGAACTTTAAAACACCAATATTAACTAAATGTATGGCAGTGTTGTAAATATAAACAACACTTGTAAAATAAATATTGACGAGTTTTTTGCTGTTACCTCAGATTATGCAACAAGTAAATAAAAACATCATAGAGAGGAGATAAATAAAAGTGAACAGGAATATTTTTATTACTCGTCCAAAACCAAGAAACTATAACCAAAACAATTCAATAAACACTGAAATAAGTGTTCAGTAGTGGTAAGCAAAACAAGTTAATTTTCAACGTGGCACCTACATTTTTCATGATTTTTATAAGGCGATTATCAACAGACTTAGTCAGGTGTGATATTTTAGAGGGTGGAATAGAATCTGCTGCTGTTTTTACTGCATTCCATAGGCTAACTTTGCTCGAAAACTGCCGACCACCTTCATAGACCTTCCTTTTGATATTTGCCCAGAGGTTCTCAAAGAAATTTAAATCGGGGCAATTCGCTTGCCAGGTCATAATCCTTTATGATTTAAATCCTCCATCCGTAAGCCAGTTAGCAGCGTACCGTGCTCGGCGTCAGGGAGCGTTATCGTGATAAAATACCAATTTGGATCTGCTTGCGATAGTTTGCTCATCAAGCCATGGAATCAAGTTGGCTTCAAGAAACTGACAGTACCTTTCTGCCACTTCAAATGGACCAATAAGGGTGTCACCTACTATTCCGGCAGAAAACATTACACTTCCACCACCTTGTTGACACTTAAGGGGTGTCTGTTGAGGTCGGTCATGGAGGACCCATCCAGACGCCTATCCATCTGGACCATCAAGAGTGGTTCTGCATTCGTCAGTAAATATGACATTGGACAAATCAGTTTTCATGTTCTCTACAACCCATTTGACCCTACTCTCTTTATGAGTTTTTGTTAGATGTGGTCGTTTAATTGCCTTTTCCACTTTCATTAGCTTCTGCAGAACCTCACATCTTGTCTTTCTGCTTAGTATTGGGGCTCCAGCGTGTTCAAATATCGCCTTACTGGTAGAAAGTTGTTTTCTAGCCATAGAAACCTTCAAATGTCGCATATCCGGGGCAGTCAATTTCCTCGTAAATGCTCTATCCGGAGTTTCCCGGTTAACTTTACCTTCAATTGCATAAGCCTTAATTGTTCCGTGATCACGCTGTAATTCCTTGGAAACTTTGAGTGTTGTCTTACCAGAAGCCAATAACGAGGTCACTTACATATTTTCTTCCCCGGTTAGACCGCTTTTCTTGCCCACGTTGACTAGAGAGTGATGTTGCATAATCTGTGTAACAGCGGAAATCCGTGCAATAAGCAAATGTTGCCAAAAGGTGGGAAATGGTTCCGTTTTATTTTTCTCTAATTATTTTTATAGTTACAACGTACCTGTGCACCAAGTTACTACTAACATTTAAAATGTTAGACAGTTATCTTGAAAATAAGCGAAAAAATTGTATAAGCATATTCAAAAGTAACGTGCTGTAATGCCATTACCCATTACAGAACTACACACAAAGAATTGTCTAGTTCATGTAAACAAGAGTTTAAATTCAACACGTTTTCTTGCGACGGCCAAAGAAGATAATTCGTCGCATCAAATAATATTATAGTTCATGCAGAAAATTCTCCAGGTATACCGCACCAGATAACCCACTGAGTAGAACAGCAGGATTTCCACAGTGAAACGACTTACTTAATAAATGTCTTTGCACCGTGTCTTGTGCTTCCAACAGTGAGTGTTTGGTTTGGTTAGCACGTTGCTTAAAAATTTGTATGTATACGGCATGTACCAATACGTGTAGTTCTTAAGAGAAAGATGACAAAGGCCAATAGTACCAACAAATGTAATTCTGATGAACATGATGACGTAGATACGTGCACAGTTGGCAATTGTATTAGGAACGTGCCGGTATTTGTACACAAATGCTAATTTTTGGCAATTGGATACATTAACTGTAGATTTATTTTATGTGCTCTAGCATTTGAACATGTAACGCGAACAGTATTTCAACTACAGTGTGACTTTTCTTACAGAATTTCTTCTCAAAATGAACTCGGCGCCAGTTCGACTGTAAGCTATAAATAAATACGATAGCTAATTAGCATTGATCTAAGAGTAAGCAAGTGTTCAGGACTGCTAGCCTACCATGGCGATAAAGTCAAACAGTAGGCTGACAAAAAATAACGAGTCTTGTACACGGCTGTGACGCTACGACTCAAGTTCTCTAAACATGAGCAGAGAGCTTCTATTGTTTTATATTTTTGCAGTTCAATAAGATAAATATTCTATTCAATAATTACAGTCTCAGTATCAGTTCAAGTTTCGATGATCGACACGGTCTCTGCCTGAATAATATATTTTTGCAGCTGCTGCAAGGGCAAAAGTTGGAGCACGCAACATTATTCGCCCTTGGCTGAGCCCTGAAATTATTTCAGTTGAGTCCGCAGTGCATCGATTTCGGAAATAAAAAATTTTGCTTGGTGTGCATACGCTGCAACGCGACACTTCACTACACAGTCACGTTGTCGCTGAGTGACAAAGAGAGAATGAATTGTCTGAACTATCTATATAATATAGCACAACCGTCATTAAAATTGACGGCGAAGAAAATGCATCGACAGCATTTCGTTGCTTAGGTTCGTAGTCGTTCTTTTCAAACTAGAGGGAGGCGCCGTCCCTAAATGGCAGCAAAAGATAACTAGAACGCCTCGTGGCGTAAGACCATCACCCGTGGTAGGGGTAAATTCAACGCAGTCATTTTTTATGAACGAAGTTGGGGCCACAGCCCCAGTCCCAGAGCAGCTCTTCAATAATAACAGAAAAAAATAAAACGTCTCGTAGGGTAAGATAATCTGCGGCGGTGGAGGCAAATTCAACGCCGTCATTTTGATGGCCAGCTAGGCCTAGTTTTTTGGCACGGGTCACATCCAGGTCAACCCACCAAAATTACGAAGATTGCTCAACTCCTTCGACCACTTTTTGGGGGGACTAATAAATATATAAATATATTTACAAAAATACATACGAGTATATACTAATATCTTCAACGAAAGCATCATCACCTCTCTCACTTCGTTCGCGGGTGATAAATATTCGTCGTAGGGATGAAGTGTAATCTAGTATCTATGATACCACGTAGAGGTACTTGTGAGGTTTTCAATTCTGAAATTTAAAAAATTTAGCGAGGAGGCCCCACGGCTGTTCAGCGCATAAATATTTTCCTATTTACCCCTTCAGATGGGGACAGAGTGACACACCAACGAACTCTATTTAATTGTTTAGTGGGTTATCAAACAGACGTTGTGGGCGAAGTCATTATCCCTTACCTAAAGCATTGTCATCATCCTACTCATGGGGTAAAAAAAATTAAGGCGAAATATATACATGGTCTTAAGTTACTCTTCTTTGCACTAATTTGGAAACAGTTACACTTTAAAGCCTACAGAGCAGCCTTCCTACACTTACTGTAACCGTCTACTCTCGGCGGCAGGTAAATATCATCTCGCCGGATCATGGCGGTAGAAGAAGGGCCTTCAACAGAGTAAGCACTGAAGCTGTTCCCAATACACTCAAACGGAAGTGTTCTTCAAGTTCAGCTTCCGATTGCGCTGCTGTGCCCGTTTGAAGAGCAGAACATTGTTTAGCTTTCTGGGTGTTACTTGACACCTAATTTGAAGAGCAGAACATTGTTTAGCTTTCTGGGTGTTACTTGACTCCTAATTTGAAGAGCAGAACATTGTTTAGCTTTCTGGGTGTTACTTGACACCAAATTTGAAGAGCAGAACATTGTTTAGCTTTCTGGGTGTTACTTGACACCAAATTTGAAGAGCAGAACATTGTTTAGCTTTCTGGGTGTTACTTGACAGCAAATTTGAAGATCTGTTTGGAGCTTCACTTGTGACACTCGCATGGAGAACCAATTTGAACGATCGACAGTTTAGCAACTTTCTTGCTGAACGCACGCTTGTGTTTACAAGCACACACTGCGACAATATAGCAATCGAACGATTAGCACGCCATTCCCGTTCAACTGAACGACTTGTCTCAGCTAATCGTGCGCAAATGTTTTGTTAAGCTCTCGTAAGTACAACTGCGTGTCTACCAAAAAAGTTAGCAAATTGTTCGCCGTGAAGTTAGTTTGGTCAGCAGGTGTCACCAGAGAAATTTCGGATACCTGCTCAAAGTTAGAAAGAACTGTAACTCGAACAGGTTGGAAAATTGAAACAACTGAATAACATGGAAGTCGTGTGAACGGACACTGAAAATTAATAGACTTGCCATGTTCTGCAATAAAAAATCTTTTATCGACAAATATAATTATCACCAGTTCTTAATACTGGGATTTATATTTTCTTGTGAGTGCACTCATATGGTACTACATATGCCTATTGTTGAAAAGTTTAATTCCCTACCGTAGATTTTACTTCCAGGTTTACAATCCAATATGCACCCGGAAGTGTCCAGTGCACAGAAAATAATGATGCTCATTAAATTCTCTTATCTTTCACTGATAAAGTCTAATAAAGAAAGCAGCTGTAGAGGAAATTAATATTGTATTTGGTGAGAGTTGCCAGTATGATAGTGATACATACACTTCGTTTTTATCAACATGTCTATGAATAGAGCCAGCCCGTTAATTTCAACTGCTCAAAATTTAATAACGGGCTGGCTTGACGTGCGATTCCATGAAAGGGTAAATTAATACGGTCACAAATTCTATTTATAGGCGCCCAAAACGTTGTTAAAATTTACTGGTGATTAATCAAATCTCGTAACATCTTTGCAAGAAGTCAGTACCATCGGCCTTCTGCTTCGTAACGCTAACGTCTTGCGTTTTTCCTTTTGACAATCCACTATCCAACCGAAGTTCTTGTTTACGTCAATAGATACGATCATGCGGTCTGCTCATATAATTATATTTGCATAGATATGTGCATTCATTATATATGAGCTTTTTAAATTGTATGACGCATTTTAAACTCTATGACGCATTGATCAAGCTGCTAATAAAATCAGTGGCTGCATAAATTAGTTTGCATTAGCTGCTGTGCTCTCTAGGACGGATAGTCTAACATGGTTCACTAATTTTTCTGCAAATTTTAATTTAAAGTAGCAGCAAATTTTTCCATGAAAAGTCTTTCGGAGAACGAAAGAGTATAGAAAAAGATATTTATCTTTCAATCATTGTTATTAAAATACTTTGCAAACCATATACAGCCAACGCACCGCCTGCGTATTTAACAGCTCCATTAACTTAACCTGGGCTCACACGGCCTTGCTGAGTTACTACTCTGTCAAATGACTATAGTCACCCAACAGCAGCTGCAGCCCAGAC
>LQNS02278152.1:320630-330897 GCA_001587735.2 Parhyale hawaiensis
CTTGGGTGCAGTGCTCGATACTTGGTCATGAGCTTCCTGGTTTATTATTATTATTAAACTTCACCCTCGGGCCCCCACGGACAGGTAATACAACCCAAATGAAGCATTTTGCAACACCGGGAAGCCCGAAACGCAGCTAAAAAAAATTTAAACAAGAAGCCATTAACAGCTGACTTAAACGCCTGCACGCCAATACGACCAGCAAACAATTCCAAACTTAACAACAGGCCAGGGCCCGAAACGCCGACTGAACTGAATTGTTCGTCAACTAGCATTTTCCAATGTAAAGGAGTGCGCATTGACCGCAGCACGTGTAATTCTCCTGAAGACCTTGAGGGCAGGGACATAAGAATACAACCAATACTTCTCATTTTTGTACACCCTATAAATTATACAGAGTTCGGCCATCCCTCTCCTGTTGGAAAGGTTCCCCAGATCATTTTCCACTCAGCCTGCTGGCTGAACTAACAAGTCGGTCCAACAGACGCAAGTGACTCTCAGCAGCTGAAGCTCTGACCGGTGAACAATACTTCAACACAGACAGCAAAAAAGCATAAAAGCATCTGCGGACAACCTCACTGTCACCAAACACAGAATTTACCTAACGAAGGAGCCCAATCTTACGGGAAGCACGTGACTCAAGTCGTCTAATATGCGGCTCAAAAGTAAGCTTCTCATCAAAGACAACACCAAGAATCTCCAAGGAGCTAGTGTTTATGTTATTCGACCGCAAAGCGTTTTAATTACATTTGAGAAGTATACGAGAGGTGCCATTTTTAGCTCATTCCTTAATCGTCGCAGAGAGTCGAATTTTTCGGTCATAATTTCCTTTACCAGTTACTGTTTTACATTTGCGGCGTGCAGTTCCCCAGTATTTCGGTGAGTTTTAGTGTCAAATTATTTAGAGGTGCCATGAAGTGTAAAATTATCGTGAGATATTTATGATGTGAAATTATTTATGGACGTGCCTTAAGTGATTGCGTTGGTATAGACCTAATTGTATAATTATACGTAATACTGATTTTAGCTTTTATTTTGCTTACAGAAACTAGCCATACAAATTATCAGGTTCTGCTCGAGCCTATCTATGTACAGTTTCAATATTTCCGCTTGGTCTACGATTAAAATAAACAGCCGACGCCTCTTTACTTACGCCCTGCACTGAATTATATGTAGTGTGAAATACTGTCCTAATAACCAAAAAAATCTTAATCTTGCTCAGACGGTCTTTACAGTTTCGAAATAAATTTGCACGTCTTGCGAACATAATGCTTGCAGTGCAGGGCAGATTCCTGTTACTGTGCAAGTGCCTGCTGGCAGACTTGCCTCTGTTACTCTCAAACGAAACGAAATCGAATATTTTTGGAAACAAAATTCCGTAGATCAGAATGTAATATCGATGCTCTATAATGAGTACTTGGTAAGAGTTGAAAATTTGCTTAAGGCTTGTAATGAATTAAGGCAAAATGAAGAGACCGATACATCTAAATTTGATAAATGGCTTACTGAGCACCAACAGAACATAGATGAATTTAGAGAGCACATGACTAAAGTAATAGGCTCGAGCAGATCTGGTGGGGAGGAGAGGTGAGTACAGTGGGATGCATCGGTTTCGTCCCGTTCCTCGACGGTTTCGTCAGCTAAAGTGGAACTGGCTAAGAAGACCAAGCTATTAGCAGAAATGACTTACAGAAAGAAGGCAGACATAATAGAGGTGAAAGAGTTAGCTTTAAAGCAGAAAGAATTGGCCTTAGAGGAAGAGTGCATGAACCTGAAGAAAACCTTGCAGTCTGGCCCTCAGTGTTCCTGTTCAAGGGGAAATATTATCAGCAGAGGGAAGGTCTGGGCATGGGGTTGCCTTTGAGTCCAACTTTCGCCAAAATACTCGTGTCTTATCACGAACAAACCTGGCTCAAGGAAGGCTCTCATTCTTTTAAGCCTGTATTTTACCGTAGGTATGTCGTGTCGACGACACGTATCTTTTATTTCGTGGCCAGTCTCATGCAGCAATGTCTTTTGACTACCTGAATGCTAACCATCAGACCATCAAATTTACCATGGAGACAGAAGAGAATGATCAGCTTGCAGTTTTTGATTACCAAATAGGTACAACGCAACCGTGATAGTTTCAGTACAACTATAGACAGAAAAAAAAAACACTTTTACTGGCTTGGGCCTCATCTATTTTAGTTTCTGTACCTTTAGAATTAAAAGTAATAGCATTAAGACTACTTTTTCGTCAGTATGAAGTTTGATCCGATTAGCTATCACTGCATAATAGGAGCCAATGTCTGAAACCCAATTAAACGAGTCGAAGTCACTGCACCTGCCTGAAATTTCGGTCAGGTCAAGCTATAATTAAAGGCTTGACACCCAGTCGATACTTCCGGTATTGCGAGGGTATTTGTTAATTAACTCCAACCAGATGACAGCGTTAGTTGAGTACGGAAAAGACTGAGCATTCAATCTTAAGAAAAAGTTTAGCATTCCCTTCCTGCAGCTTCGTTTCTTGAGTATGCATACAAAATGACCTAATAATTAAAGATACTCATACGTTCCAGCTTTGTCAAGTGATTACAGAGAAACTGGAGCAGTCACCGTGAACGGAGAGTGTAATTCCAGACTGGTTAGTGTTGTCTCTCATTTAAAGCTCTGTCAAATTGAAGACGCGAATAACGAACTTTCTGTTTCATGGAATTTTCCTGAATCCCACAAGTAAATTAGATAAAAAGTTCATACTCTTTTGCAGTAGTTAGGGCACATGCCGTTCGGACTTGTTATAGAAATGAAAAAAGAACAGTAAAAATGATCAAGATACAATGGCGTGTAGAGAAATAGGCAGCGACGAGAGGTTTTTTCAAGTTCTTTCTGCTGATGATAAACCGAAACTAAGCACCTACCGTGTGACACCCACTATACCATAGGGCATCTGCTGCTGTTTGCAAAGAAAGCATCAGTGTCGTAGGAGCTAATTTATTTGTTTTTATTTTATAAGTTCATCCTACGGCTACTATAATTGACTGACTTGCTGAATTATTTAAATCAATTCAAGCACATTTTATCTTCTGAACCCCCCCTTTTACGAAGCAGCAATAGGAGAACTACAAAACCCAATAAGATATGGGGTACTCAAATTGCGAGAAAAATAATCACACACGTGCTGCATTGCGTTCTTTTACTTCTCAAATTTACTGAAACATCTATCACTGCATTCTTCGTCTGTGTTCTTACATAGAAAATAACGTCAGTTTGCGTGATCCGGCACACGTACGACTGAAGTCAAACAGCACCACACAGAAACAAAAAATCTAAATGTGAATCACTTCCACTTGAGAGACGAAACAGGTGAAAATTTTGGGGTCCCAATAGCTAGTGCAACTTTTTTTTTTTAAAGGGCTGTTCTGCTCATGTCGCAGCATTGCTGCCCTTAGAATGGATAAAATGTTTCAAGGCTGTAGAAAGTGTGTACGTCGCGCTCCCTTTGCACATTCACTCCCCAGAACAAAGAAAGGCCCGTTATCCCGACACGCCCATTTTGATTTTATTCGTCCTAGTTCTGTCTTGAATGCTTTCGCCGTGCTTTTTATTGCGAAAACAAAACTTCTCGTAAAGTCTCGAAGTATTGTGAAAGGTGTCAAAAACATGTTAGAGTTGTACAAATGATATGCAGGCATTTTAGTAAACACAGAAACTAGTGCATAACACAGCGAGCAAACGAAGCTGTTGAAGTTAAATTTGTCACGCACCAGGCGTGAACAATAATTCCTTGTGTTCAGTATACGCCTAGTGTGTGCTTCACTGTTGTTTCATTGATGTGCCTGCAGAACCTGGAATAGACTAAACTAGACTGCCTGTGGCCCTTTGGGTCACTGATAACTATCCTAAATTTTCTATTCTCTTTGTCTCGATTGACCTTAAGTGAATAATGGGTAGCGTGCACTAAAATAGAAGCGCCCACTAAAATAAAGGCAAATATAAGCTCTTCTCAGTTTATTCCATCTACAATAGCGCAGATTGTGTGCACGGTGACAAACAAACATACAAACAAACAAGCCAGCGAACTAGATTTTCAGAGTTTTACAGTATTATTATACAAGTCAAAGCCCCATAGACTATGACAGCTTCCTGTTTGTCAACCAAGGAAGAATTCAGAGCTAGAGCGAGGGAAAGGAGTTCAGGACAATACAGGATTGTAAGTATCATTAGGAAATTATTTTCGATGCAATTTTTGAGACCGATAGTCTTGGAAAGGAGGGTATAAAATTCCGACGTAATATGAAGTTGTGACGGAGATATTTTTTCAGAAACTACCTATTTTTTATAAATATCCCATTGATTGCAATTGCTGAGCCACATGCGCTGTATCGAAAATCTTCAGTTTTGAAATTAGAAAAATAAATGAAATAGGACGAAAAATCCTCGAATGAGTACAAATATTGTCAGTTTAAGTTTCATGTCGCAGCTTATGCACAGGATAAAATTATATGTTTTGCGCACGCTCTAACTTGGTCGCAGCATTGATATGAGAGACGAAGTACAACGGTATCCAAAAAATCTAGAAAATAGGAAGAGATTTCTCGGTTGAAAAATCCTAGGAAAACGTTCGTTTTGCAGAAATTTGTGTTATCAAATTTGAAAGACATTGTGCTACAAAAGCCAGTTGTTTGCTAATCAGGTTCTTAGTAAAACGTTTTAATTTGTTTTCATGTGTCTTAGTTAGTCTTTCTATTCACTCATGTCCCTAGCCACAAACATTTTACATTTATGTACGTCCGGGTTTCTCCAGACACATAAAAAAAAGCTTAAACGAAACGATACGCAGCACCAGTGAGCTCGAAACGCTTCTAAGAAACATCCATCACATAGCCCAACCAAAAATCTCTTAGCCTAAACGGTTACAGATATACACAGGCGAATGCGAATCCCGGTACCCAATTCCAGACCAAAGCGGTCCTGGGTAAAAAAACAAGGGCTGGATTGTCAAGTTCGTTACCAGTTTGTCTCCACTGTACAGTGGTGGGCATCAGCCACTGCACGTGTGCTTCTATGTAGTAAAACCGCTGGTTACAGTGACTAGACTATATAGAGTGCCAATTAAGCAGTCAAAAATGGCGGCAAAAACTTTGTGATTGAGATTTTTATTATTCCGCTTTCTAGTATTGGTTTGTTGTATTATAGGTCTCATCCCTGCAGGTCTGATCTTCCATTAGTGAAATGGAAGCTGCACAACCATGAGTTTTGCGATAGCAAAATATCCCCCAGCAAGATAAGGAGTGAATATCAGCTTGGAATTGAGCAAACGTTAAGCTGCACTAAGAAAATATAGTTGACTCAAAATAATTCACTGGAAATGCCCAGGGCTCACCGAATCGTGGATACCAACTGATTGTTGACCTCGAGCGTCGAAATTTGGCTGCGATGTCAATTCAAGGCAAAAGGGCGTCTGCACAGCATGAAGATTCAACTACTACGATATAATTCAGCAATGAAAGCGGGGATCCAGAGGCTGGGGATCCAGAGCCCTGGATCCAGAGGCCGGAGATCCAGAGCTATATTTATCACCGGTACTCAAAGCGCTGAAATTGTATGGTATCTTATTCACTGGAATACAGGACGTTCAGGTTCCATTGTTTAGAGGAGTAATATTAAAGCTTCTGCTGAACAAGGTGTTTATTGACCGAGCTTTCGAGCGTCTAAGCGACACTCGTCTTCAGGGTACTTGTCTCTCAGTACATAAATTTTCTTCTATTAAACTCTTAGCTGCGTGACGGAGAGACGGACCAACATTGGAGCAAGCAAGGGCGCAAGAGAGAAAGAAAGGGATCAACAACTGTGTTTTATTATATAGTAGATGGACTAGTGGCCTGAGCCACATTTGAAGAAGACTGTAGGCCTATCTATCCTTCCACCGGGAAGAATACTTCACTCTTCTTCAAAACTCAGAATTGAGGTTTCAAAAGCTTTCAAATGAATAGAGAAGCATTGTAATAAGCCAGCACTCAGCAGCATATTGTGATTGCCTGGTGAATTTTCTCCTATCTAATTCCTTAACAGCGTGACGGAGAGATGGAATAACCAAAGGAGCGAGCGAGAGAGCAAGCGAGATCGGAGCGACCAACAACTGTTATTATTATATAGTGGATAGTGGATCATTTTACTGTATTTAAAATTTGAATCAAGTATTGGAAATGCTGCGAGCCTCCCGAGTGGATAATTTCAGGTGCTTGTGGGGCTCAAATTCTGATGTACAAAATGTGTGTGTGTATATGTTGTGCGCGTTTGGTGGATTTGCGCGATCGATCGATCGCGCTGCGCGTTTGGTGGATTGTTCAAATTTTTAAATGGAAAACAAAAAAACTAGTCCTTGCCTCCCCTAACCTACCCGACATTAAACCGAATGTAGTCCTTGAATGGGCTTTAATGCCGGATTATGGATGCTGTAGGTGGTTTGCGCGTCGCGCTAGCTAGCTAGCGCGTAATCCACCAAACGCGCGCAACATATATATACACCGTTGGAAACCGCTGCTAAGCACTACTTGAGATTATTCGAATGGATATCTGCTTATTCTTCACCCTAGTGGTCGCCCCTTCACCATGATATATATTATGTACCCTGCACTGGCTGTTGGTTGCACAATTAGCGACGTGGAACTCATGCATTGCTACTGATTGTCAATGGCAAACAGGCTGAGTATGAGCACAATCATCGTCCTTATTGTCTTGCTGCCGCATCGTTGGACCAATTATTAAACTCGCAGTTTTCGAAAATTAAAATTGTCTTCCAGTCTTGTTCAGAATTTTCAGCAGCGAGGATTCTAGCAGACAGGGACGGTCCAATTAATGGGGCTCAACCAAAAGAATCGAGTAATCGCACTCGGAGTGACGAAAATTCAAAGCTATGAGTGATTTATCAGGCCGATGTTTATCTTGATTCCAGAATAGCTGTGCACAATGGCCATATATATTTCGTTCTATTTCATTCCATTCACACTCACATAATCGTATTTTCTCTATAATATAAGGCTTAAAGTTTTTTGATTATTTATTCAAACATATCTAATGAAAATTTAATTTTAGTCAATTTTGCAAATATAGAGTATTTACAGGGCGTGTGGAGTTCTGTATTTTCATACGCGTGTCAAATCGGTTAGGTGACGCGTTTAGGAGAAGTAGAAAAAAAACAAATTCATAGTTTACTTTATGTTTCCTCAGGGTTATATTATGGTTATTTATTATATCATGTTTTAATTTAATTTAAATGTATACATATGTTTATCTTAAAAGCTTACTCTCTCCTTGCATCAGTTAGAAATGGCGTCTTTGGGATATAGATACATTAATTTCCCAAAAAGAAAAACTTGAAAATCGCCTTTAGAAACATTGAATCTCTGTTTTAAATATCAAATCACTGTCAAAAAAGTTAATGGGATCGGTTAATTGCTCATCGAGATCAGATTTCTGGCACGCAAATCAAATTTATCGAATTAAAGATTTAGTAGTCGCTGATCGAATTTTTGTTTCTCTTCTTTCGCAACCACCTATGCATATTAGATACTAGCGAGTACTTAATGTATTAATTTACTGCAGAACAATCACATTTTCGACACCGATATTCGAAACCGTACCCAAAATATGCACATATGCAACTTTTAACCGAGACGGTCTTTTTAAGCGGTTGAAATGAAAAAGAGCGAAAAAATGCGCGGAAGGGGGCCCTGACTGGAACAAATTTGACGAAATTACAATTTTAAGATGCCATTGCTTCTGCACGAGGATCTGTACAGACTTATAGTACGAAATGCAGCGTCGTAATTAATTTATTAAGGAACAAAGCTAGTGGTTTACGTTATAGTACTGTATATAAATAGAAATATGTTTCGTTGAACGAAAGATGATATAGTAAATCTATGGTTCAGAACTCTTGAAAGACTGGAAATAAAGAAGATCAAATTACTATGTCATCTTTGGTTCAACGAAACATGTTTACGTAACGATTTGCTGCCCACTTACACAAATAGAAATATATCTATACTGTAAAAAGAAAGTCAGATATTTACGAGATGTTTACCTCCGACAAGGAGGCTGTGTTTTTGTCGGAGTTTGTCATTTTGTCTGTCACTAAAATAGCTCAAAAGTTAGGGATATAACTTCATGGAATTTGCAGCAATTATTAGATATGCTATTAGTAACAGGTGATCAAATTTTTGGTGAAGATCCGTTCATCTGTTTGTTTCTATGCCCATTTTTTCTTAGTGCCATAACTCAAAAAATTATGAACGGATTTTCATGAAAATTAGATGAGTTGTCAGGTATATTACATAGAGTAAATGGCTAAATTTTTGTGATGATTTGTTCGTTTATTTGTTCCTATATGGTTAAATTTTGGTGATGATCGGTTGGTTCATTCCTGTGCTTGACTAGATGTGTCACAATGTTTGTTAGCAGCATAACTCAAAAAGTTATGAACGGATCTTCACAAAAATTACAGAAACTGTCAATACTATCACAAGGCACAAATTATTAGATTTTAGAGCTTATACAAAAAGAAATTATGGTTTCAGAAACAATTTGAATTTTTGCCTTGTTGCCGTGTTTGGAGGAGGTATGCGCTCTCTCTCTCTCTCTCTAGTTTAAATATGAAACATGACGTTTTGTTACAAATAGCAACCTGTATCGCTCATACAATCCTAGAGAATCAACAAAATTATCACATAGAAATGCTATTCATGAGCATCTCAAACAGAAAATACAGAAAAACGACAATAACACCATGTTCGACTTTTAATTCAGTAAGCTACTCTATGTGTAACATCAAAACTTAGTATTCAAACCTGCGGGCTGCAGCACACTAACCTCTGGCTCCAAAGTTGTCAGTGACGCAAATTAAAGAAATAATTTTTCAAAGTGCTAAATCGAGATATTTCTTGGCCTGTTTTTTTTAATAAAATCGATATTTGTCAAGACATTTAAGAGTATCGTGTATCTGGTTGCTAATAATGCTGCCTTATCTAGCTGTCCGTAGTTACGTTGTATATAGATAAATGGATAGTATCAAAACGTGCAAGATATTTTCAACTAGAGTGGCACTTTTTCAAGATTAGAGAACTTTGCCCAGCAGTGCACCGAAAGTGCAAAAGGGTCCAGAAACCAGCTCTTCCTCGGCAGTATTGCAAACACTTAACCATCGGTTCCTAGAAACAATCCTTACAGTTTCTGTAAATATCATGGAAAATCGTTCATAACTTTTTGAGTTATCTAAAAGACGGAAAGAAGACAGACAGAGAGATATCCGGACAGATAGGTTTAATAGGTTTATTACACACAGATACATTTTATACATTACAAGTATTTGGTAAAGTAGTAATACACTGTAGAATAATGCATCTGCGTAGCCACTGAAAGTTTAACAAACTTTTTGGGCAACATAAAAACAAAAAAAAGCTACTAAAATTGCATGACGTATTCTTTAAAACGTTTTTTCAAGGCATTATCAGAAATGGGATCTAACAAATACTCAGGAAGTTTATTGAGAAGAGTTGCAATTTGAAATACTGTAGTGATGCCTAAATGTCACTGTACCTTCTCTGTTTATAGCTGCCCGGGCTGGAAATTAGCACGTCTTCACGGCGACCTCACGGCGCTTCCGAACCGACTGTCGTTAGATCTGCTCGTAGTATCCAAGCTGCCCCCCAATGGATGCGTGATAATGATCTGTAATGTATGCATAACGATGTCCGTCACGCAAACCCAGTTTTTTACTCCCGTCATTGACTTTAAGTTATATTCTCAGTCGTTGAGGCTTCTGTTCTCATCTGATACCGTTCTAATCTGTTGAAATAGATAGCGCAATCTATCTTATTGGAAAAGTAGTGGAGAGTTGTAAGTTCATTCTAACGAGATATCAACGGCGATGTTTTCAAGTAGGTATTTGAGTTACAGTGCAAAAATTGAGATGAACGGTTATTACAGTTGATGTTGCTACAGCTGATAGTGTTACTCTGAGCGCTACAATGCGTTGGGTATGGTAGGGCCTAATGTGAAATCAGGGGAGGTGGTGTGAGATGAGGTGAAGTGTGGTGAGGGTGGGGTGATGGAAATGGATTGGGATTAGGGTTTTCATCCCAGTTCCGGAGATAATGGAAACCCAGTTTATTTTTGGGTCGATTTTAAATGCCCGGGTTTTTAGGTGATTCCCGGGAAATTTTTATTTTCTGGCACTTCAGTTCCTGGTATTGTAGCTACACAAGTAAATTTAACTAATCATGGA
>LQNS02278152.1:350567-367657 GCA_001587735.2 Parhyale hawaiensis
ATGCACGAATGTGTTCCCACACAGGATCAACGCGCATGGGAACAGCAAGTCGTGAAGGAAGAGGAAGTAAGATCGGCAAAAGTATGAAATCGGAAGGAAAGAAAGTTGTCACGATAGGCCCGAATGCCTAGCTAGTGGCTAAGGTAACCTACATACATTGTCCCTTCGGGTCGCTGCATCCCATAACATAGGATGGGTAAACCTATCTAACTAAACCTTATGGCCCTCGATCACTATGCCCCCCGAGGGGCGGGCAGACAGACACAGGCGCAGACTCTGGCTTTACATGAAATGTTACTGAAATCGTGTTACGGAACCAGCGCCATGTATTACATGCATAGCGCTTATGTATTAAAATGTATACATTGCATAATATACAAACAGCACCTGTACATTAAAAAAATCATTGCATCGACAGCCAAGAATGTGACTGTCGGGATTATGGCAGTCGGGATTTTGGCTGTCGGGATTTTGGCTATCGGGATTTTGGCTGTAGGGATTATGGCTGTCGGGATTATGGCCGTCGGGATTTTGACCCACACCCATGGACTTGTCTTAAGTAATTAAGTAGCTACATAGGTTTAGACCGACTTGTATAATTATACGTAATCATGAATTTAGCTTTTATTTTTCTTATAGAAACTAGCTATAGAAGTGACCAAGTTCTGCTTGAGCCTATCTATGTACAGTTTGAATATTTCCGCTCGGTCTAAAATGAAAATAAACAACCGACGCCTCATTACTTACGCCCTGCACTGAATTATATGCAGTGCGAGATACTGTCCTGATAACCAAAAATCTTAACCTTGCTCAAACGGTTTTTACAGTTTCGAAATAAATTTTCACGTCAGATTCCTGTTACTGTGCAAATACCAGCTGGCTAACTTGCCTCTGTTATTCGTAAACGAAACGAAATCGAAGATTTGTTGAAACAAAATTTCATAGATCAGAATGTAATATCGGTGCTTTATAATGAATTCTTGGTAAGAGTTGAAAATTTGCTTAAGGCTTGCAATGAATTAAGGCAAAATGAAAAGACCGATACATTTAAACTTGATAAATGGCTTACTGAGCACCAACAGAACATAGAAGAATTTAGAGAGCACATGACTAAAATAATAGGCTCGAGAAGATTTGGTGTGGGAGAGGTGTCAGTACAGTAGGATGCTTCGGTTTCGTCCCGTTCCTCGGCGGTTTCACCAGCTAAAGTTGAGCTGGCTAAGAAAAAGGCCAAGCTATATTATTTATTTATTATTATTATAAGCAGAAAAGACTTACAAAACGGAGGCAGACATAATAGAGGCGGAAGAATTTGCTTTAAAAAGGAAAGAATTGGCCTTAGAGGAGGCGTGTATTAACCTAAAGAAAACCTTGCAGTCAGGCACTTAATTTTTCTGTTCAATGGGGAATATTATCAGCAGACCGATTGTCTGGGCTTGGGGTTGCCTTTGGGTCCAACTTTCGCCAAGATATTCATGTCTTATCACGAACAAACCTGGCTCAAGGAAGGCTCTGATTCTTTTAAACCTGTATTTTACCGTAGGTATGTCGACGAAAGGTATCTTTTATTTCGTGGCCAGTCTCATGCAGCTATGTCTTTTGACTACCTGAGTGCTAAGCATCAGAACATCAAATTTACCATGGAGACAGAAGAGAATGATCAGCTTGTATTTTTAGATTGCAAAGTAGGTACAATGTAACGGTGATAGTTTCAGTACAACTAAAGACAAAAAAAAAATACTTTTCCTTTCTTGGACCTCAGCTATTTTAGTTTGTGTACCTTTAGATTTAAAAGTAATAGCATTAAGACTACCTTTTAGTGCATATGAAAATTGTTCCGATTAGTCATCATTGCATAATAGGAGCCAATGCCTGAAACTCAATTAAACGAGTCGAAGCCCCCGCATCTGCCTGATATTTCGGTCAGGTCAAGCTATAATTAAAGGCTTGGCACCCAGTCGATACTTCCGGTATTGCGAGGGTATTTGTTAATTAACTCCAACCAGATGACAGCGTTATTTGAGTACGGAAAAGACTGAGCATTCAATCTTAAGAAAAAGTTTAGCGTTCCCTTCCTGCACCTTCGTTCCTTGAGTATGCATTCAGAATGACCCAAATATGAAAAGATACACTCATTTGTTCCAACTTTGTCAAGTGATTACAGAGAAACTGGAACATTCACCGTGAACGCAGAGTGTAATTCCAGACCGGTTAATGTTGTCTCTCATTTAAAGCTCTGTCAAATAGAAGACGTGAATTACAAAACTTTTTGTTCCATGGAATTTTCCTCCATCCCACAAGTAAATTAGATATAACGTTTATACTCTTTGAACTAGTTACGGCACATGCCGTAATAGAAATGAAATAAGAACAGTAAAAATGATGAAGTTACAATAGCGTGTAGAGAAATAGGCAGCGACAAAAGGTTTTTTTCAAGTTCTTTCTGCTGATGATAAACCGAAAATAAGCGCCTACCGTATGACACCTCTACAATAGGACATCTGCTGCTGTTTGCAAAGAAAGCGTCAGTGTCGTAGGAGCTAATTTATTTCTTTTTATTCTATAAGTTCTTTCTACGGCTATTTGCAATTGACTGACTTACTGAATTATTTAAATCAATTCAAGCATATTTTATGTTCTAAAGCCCCCTTTTACGAAGCAGCAATAAGACAACTACAAAATCCAAAAAGATATGGGGAACTCGAATTGCGAGAAAAATAATCACACACGTGCTGCATTCCGTTCTTTTACTTCTCCAACTTACTGAAGCATCTATCACTGCATTCTTCTTCGTCTGTGTTCTTACATAGAAAATAACGTCAATTTGCGCGATCTGGCACACGACTGAATTCAAACAACTCCACGCAGAGACAAAAATCTAAATGTGAGTCACTTCCACTTAAAAGACGAAATAGATAAAAATTTTAGGGTCCAAAGAGTTAGTCCAAGTTTTTTAACGGGCTGTTCTACTCATGTTGCAGCATTGATGTCCTCAGAATGGATAAAATACCTTAAAGTTGTAGAAAGTGTGTACGTCGCGCTTCCTTTGCACATTCACTCCCCAGAACAAAGAAAGGCCTGTTATCCCGACAGACCCATTTTACCCATTTTGTTTTTATTCGTCCTAGTTCTGTCTTGAATGCTTTCGCCCTGCTTTTTATTAAGAAAACAAAAGTTCTACTAAGGTCTCGACGTATAGTGAAAGGAGTCAAAAACTTGTTAGAGTTTCGCAAATGATATGTAAGCATTTTAGTAAACACAGAAACTAGAGCATAACACAGCCAGCAAACTAAGCTGTTGAAGTTAAATTTGTCACGCACCAGGCGTGAACAATTCCTTGTGTTCAGTACACGCCTAGTGTGTGCTGCACTGTTGTTTCATTGATGTGCCTACAGAACCTGGACTAGACTAGACTAAACTCCCCCTGGCCCTTTGGGTCACTGATAACCTATCCTAAATTTTCTATTCTCTTTGGCTCGATAGACGTTAATTGAATAATGGGTAGCGTCTACTAAAATAATGGGTAGCGTCTACTAAAATAATGGGTAGCGTCCACTAAAATAATGGGTAGCGTCTACTAAAATAATGGGTAGCGTCTACTAAAATAATGGGTAGCGTCCACTAAAATAATGGGTAGCGTCCACTAAGATAATGGGTAGCGTCCACTAAGATAATGGGTAGCGTCCACTAAGATAATGGGTAGCGTCCACTAAGATAATGGGTAGTGTCCACTAAAATGAAGGCAAATGTATGCTTTACTCAGTTTATTCCCTGTCTACAATAGCGAAGATTGTTTACACGGTGAGAACCAAACAAGCAAGCAAGCCAGCATACTGGATTATCAGAGTTTTAGAACTCTATAGATTTAAAATCAAGAAAGAATTCAGGGCTAGAGCGAGGGAAGTAAGACCAGGACAATACAGGATTACAAATATCATGAGGACATTATTCTGGGTGCAACTTTTAGGACCGACAGTCTTGGAAAGGATTGTATAACATTCCGACGTAATATGAAGTTCTGAAAGAGATGTTTTGTCAGAAACTAACCACTTCATTTTTTTAATATCCCATTGATTGCAATTGCTGAGCCACATGCGCTGTGTCGAAAACTTGCAGTTTTGAAATCATAAAAATAAATGAAATAGGACGAAAAATCTTTGAATGTTGTCAGTTTGAGTTTCATGTCGCAGCTTATACACAGGAAATAATTATATGCTTTACGCATGCTCTAATTTGGTTGCAGTATTGATATCGAAAAAGATGTACAACGGCATCCAACAAATTCTTGATAATAGGAAAACATTTCTCGGTTGAAAAACCCTAGCAAAATGCCCGTTTAGCAGAAATTTGTGTAGCCAAATTTGAAAGACTTTGTGCTCCAAAAGCGCAAGTGCCTGCTGCTTGAAGTTTACTGAAATTTCGCTTTATATTTGGTGAGATTTGAGCTACATATAATACGATCATAGTTATTCTACAATAGTTCATTAAATATTGCTGCGTCAGTCAGAAGTTGATACGTCGCGGCCTTGTCGCCTGCAAGTGTAGCTAAAGTGTTCATTTTCTCTTGCAGGGGAAATTTTAGCTGCGGTAGTCAACGTTTGTATTCACAGGAAAAATGTTTCTCTAAAGCCGTCGGGTTACGTAATCAAC
The DNA here is from genome assembly GCA_001587735.2 of Parhyale hawaiensis. NCBI lineage: Eukaryota > Metazoa > Arthropoda > Malacostraca > Amphipoda > Hyalidae > Parhyale > Parhyale hawaiensis. The sequence continues at coordinate 355,218 of LQNS02278152.1, forward strand.
GGTGGTTTATTCAGGAAGTAACCCTTCTTCTGTACAAATTGAATTAAGAATAGCATTTTCATTATTATGAGTAGCTCTACAGTATTTTCGATGTTGCTGAATATTTTACGCTATTGTAATTTGAAAATTGAAATAATAGTCTAAATAAACTGAATAACAAACGAAAAAGGAAAAATGCAGTCTGAAACTTATTTCTGAAGTGTGCAATAATGTTTAATAATATTCTACATTATATTTTTTAACTACATATACGTCCGGGTTTCTCCGGACAGACAAAACAAAAAAAGCTTAAACGAAGCGATACGCAACACCAGGGAGCCCGTAACACTTCTAAGAAAGATGCATCATATAGCTATTAAAGAAAAGACTTAGCATAAACGGCTACAGATATACGCGGGCGAAAGAAATCCCGATAGCCAATTCCACACCAAAACGGTCCTGGGTAAAAAAAAAAAAGCTTCATTGTCAAGTTCGTTACCAGCTTGTCTCCACTGTATAAGGGGGGGGGGGTATATCAGCCACTGCACGTGTGCTTCTAGTAAAATTACTGGTTACAGCGCCTAGACTAGAGGGCCCAGCCGTCAAAAATTCGTGATTGAGCTTTTTATTGTTCCGGTTTTCAGTATAAGTTTTAATGTATTATAGGTCTCATCCCTGCAGGCCTGATCTTCCATTAGTGAAGCGCAATCTGTACAACCATGAGTTTTGCGATAGTAAAATATCCCCCCCCCCGCAAGATCAGGCGGGAATATCAGCTTGGAATTGATCAAGCGTTAAGCTGCACTAAGAAAATATAGTTCAGCCAAAAGAATTCACTGGAAATGCTCAAGGCTCACCGTATTGTGGATACCAACTGGTCGTTTACCTCGATCGAGCGTCGATATTTGGCTGCGATGTAAATCCAAGGAGCTTCTCTATAGAAGCTCCTTGTGTAAATCTATACTATAATAAGAGAGCTGTCTGTCAGTCCGTCCGTCTGTCCGAAGCCTTATTTTCCCCTATCTAATACTGAAGAAAAAAATTCCGAGGCACCTAATTTTTTTTGCCAAACCGTATCCAGGATACGTGCCCGGGAATTCCCGAGGCTGTGAAGGCCTGGTCACGGGCCTATGTGAACTTGGTTGCTTTTGTGCACTTAATTGGTGAACTTCGTGGATTTTGTGGACATGGGGAAATTTGTATTGTGAACTTTTTCCATACGATGGTAAGATATTTTGAAATACATACTTTCATGACTTATTCAACAGAAGGGTGGCGTTTGGTGCACTAGTTCAATATAAAAAGGCTTCTGCTCACCCTGAAGATTCAACTACTAAGATATAATTCAGCAATGAAAGCGAGGATCCAGAGCCCGGGATCCAGAGGCCGGAGATCCAGAGCAGTACTCCTAGTACTGAAATTGTATGGTATTTCAACTTGTTTTTTATTACATGAATTTTTCCTATTAAACTCTTAAAAGCGTGACGGAGAGACGGACCAACATTGGAGCAAACATGGGAGCTAGAGAGCAAGCAAGCGACCAGCTGTGTTTTATTATATAGTAGATGGACTAGTGGCCAGAGCCGTCATTATAAATGGCGGCAGAAAATTTGCACTTCAGGAAAAAACCCGCTATTTCCTGTGCTTGTTACTGTCTTGGTGAGGAAAGCTTTCTTCCAGCAAACTGCAAAGGCAGAAGGGCAAGCGGAGCTCACGGCATATCATCTGTAGAGACTCACAGTTTGTAAGATGAATGAGGCAGTCGACGTACAGGTGCTGGTCCTAAAGCATAGCTTGAAGTTAGACTAGGTAGCTCCTAATTAGAAGAAGACTGTATCTATGCTACCACTGGAAATACTTTACTCTTCTTCAAACCTCAGAACTGTGATATCAAAAAGCTTATAATTAAATAGTGAAGCATTATAATGAGCCAGCACTCAGCAGCATATCGTGACTGCCTGATGAATTTTCTCTTCTCTAAGTCCTTAACTGCGCGACGGAGAAACGGAAAAACCAAAGGAGCGAGCAAGAGAGCAAGCAAGATCGGAGCGACCAACAACAGGCCTTCACAGTCGCGGGAATTCCCGGTCTCGTATCCTGGATACGGCTTGGCAAAAAAAATAGGTGCCTCGGAATTTTTTTCTTCACTATTAGATAGGGGAAAATAAGGCTTCGGACAGACGGACGGACTGACAGACAGCTCTCTTATTATAGTATAGATAGATAGTGGATCAGTGGCTTTTACTGTATTTAAAATACGACTTAAGTAATGCTATGGAAATGCTGCGAGTTTCCCATATGGATAATTACAGGTGCTCGTAGGGCTCAGATTCTGTTATAGAAAATGTGCGAGTGTATATACATACATACCTACAGTATATACGGTACACCGTTGGAGCCAGCTGTTATACACTACGGCAGATTATTCGAATGGATATCTGCTTATTCTTCACCATAGTGGTCGCCCCTTCACCATAGAATATACGTACACTGTACTGGCTATCGGTTGCACAATTAACGACGTCGAACTGCTACATTGCTACTGATTGCCAATGGCAAACAGGCTGAGTATGAGCACAATCATCGACCTTATTGTCTTGCTCCCGCATCGTTGGACCTACTATTAAACTCGCAGTTTTTGAAAATTAAAGTTGTCTTCCTGTGTTGGAATTTACAGCAGCGAGGATTCTAGCAGAGGGGGACGGTTTGAGTAATGGGGCTTAACCAAAAGAATCGAGTAATCGCACTCGGACTGACAAAAATTCAAAGCGATGAGTGATTTATCAGGCCGATGTCATCTTGCTTCCTCAATAGATGTGCACAATGGCCATTCATTCCATTCACACTCACATACTCTTAGTTTCTCTATAATATAAGGCTTAAAGTTTTTTGATTCATTATTCACACATATTTAATGAAAATTTAAATTTTAGTTAATTTTACAAACATAGAGTATGTACAGGGCGTGTGGAGTTCTTTATTTTCATACGCGTCTCAAATCGGTTAGGCGGCGCGTTTAGGTGAAGTCGTTAAAGAACAAATTCTTAGTTCACTTTACGCTTCTCCTCAGGGTATATGTTAGTTTTAGTGAGTGCATTTTGTGTAATATGTGCTGTAGAGGTTAATTTTATTATATTTTATTTAAAATAAAATATATACATATGTTTATCTTAAACGCTTCCTTTCTCCTTGCATCAATTAGAAATGGCGTTTTTTGGATAAAGATACATTAATTTCCCAGATACAAAAACCTGAAAATCGCCTTTAGAAACATGAATTGCTTTTTGAAATATCAAATCACTGTCAAAAAATTTAATGGAATCGGTTAATCGCTCATCGAAATCAGATTTCTGGCCCGCAAATCAAATTTATCGAACTAAAGATTTAGTAGTCACTCATTGAACTTTTTTTCTCTTCTTTCCCAACCACTTATGCATATTAGATATTAGCGAGTGCTTTTTCTATTAATTTGCGGCAGATCAATCACGTTTTCGACAACGATATTCGAAACCGTACATAAAAGATGTACATGTTCAACTTCTAACGGAGAACGCCTTTTTATGTGATTGAAATGAAAAAGAGCAAAAAAAAAAAAAAATACGTGGAAGGGGGCCCTGACTGGAAGAAATTTGTCAAAATAACACCAAGATTGTTAAAAGATGCAATTGCTTCTGCACGAGGATCTGTGCAGACTTATAGCACGAAATGCAGCGTCGTAATTAATTTATTAAGGAACAAAGCTAGTGGTTTTCGTCATAGTACATAGATAGAAATATATCTATAAAAGGAAAGTTGATCTTTACCTCCGACAAGGAGGCTGTGTTTTTGTCGCAGTTTGTCATTTTGTCTGTCACTAAAATAGCTCAAAAGTTATGGATAGAACTTCATGGAATTTGCAGCAATGATTAGGTATGCTATTAGTAATAGGTGATCAAATTTTTGGTGAAGATCTGTTCATCTGTTTGTTCTTCTGCCTATTTTTTTTTAGTGGCAACTCAAAAAGTTATGGACGGATTTTTATGAAAGTTACATGACTTGTTAGGTATATTACATAGAGTAAATGGCCTAATATTTGTGATGATCTGTTCGTTTGTTCCTGTATCATTACATTTTGGTGATGATCAGTTGGTTCATTTCTGTGTTTGACAAATGTTTGTCATAATGTTTTTATCAGCATAACTCAAAAAGTTATGAACGGTTCTTCACAAAAATTACAGAAACTGTCAATACTGTCAGAAGACAAAAATTATTATGTTTCGGTGTTGATACAAAGAAAATCATGGTTTCAGAAACAATTTGAATTTTTCGTTACCCTTTGCCTTGTTAGGAGGAGGTATGCGCTCTCTCTCTTTAGTTTACATTTGAAACATGAAGCATTGCTTCAAATAGGAACATGTATCGTTGATACAATCCTAGAGAATCAACAAAATTATCACATGGAAATGCTATTCACGAGCATCTCAAACAGAAAATACAGAAAAACGACAATGACACCATGTTTCGTCTTTAATTTAGTAAGCATCAAACCTTTAGTATTCAAACCTGCGGGCTACAGCACATTAACCTCTGGCTCCAAAGTTGCCAGTGACGTTTATTAAAGAAATTATATTTCGGAGTGCTAAATCGAGGTATTTCTTGACCTGCTTTTTTTTTAAATGAAATCGGTGTTTTTCAAGACATCCAACAGTATCGTGTATATGGTTGCTGATAATACGGCCTATTCTAGCTGTTCGGAGTGACGTTGTATATAGATAAATGGATAGTATCAAAACGTGAAAGATATTTTCAACCAGAGTGACACTCTTTCGAGGTTAGAGACCTTTGCCCAGCAGCGCACCGAAAGTGCAAAATGGTTCAGAAACTAGCTTTTCTTCAGCAGTATGACGAACACTTTACCATCGGTTCCTAGAAACAGTCCTAGCAGTTTCTGTAATATCATGGAAAATTGTTCGTAACTTTTTGAGTTATCTACATAAAAGACGTCCGGACAGATAGGTTAGATACGTTTATTACACACAGACACATTTGATACATTACAAGTATTTGGTAAAGTAGTAATACACTGTAGAATAATGCATCTGCGTAGCCACTGAAAGTTTAACAAACTTTTTGGGCAACAATAAGCAAAAGCTAATACAATTGCATGACGTATTCTTTAAAACGTTTTTTTAAACACAATTGGTAATGGGATCTAATAAATACTCAGGAATTTTATTGAGAAGAAGACAGAGCTTCACCTTCCTCGGAAAGGGTAACCAGGCAAGTTACAGATATCTTTTTAAATTTAAGGTGACATAAAACTCAGAAAAAAGGCACTTTTCTGCGGTTTCTACGGCCCAGTAATTAACACCTTTGGACGAGTGCATGACTGCATGAACTCGTTGAAAAGACTAACGTGAAGATCGGCCCTTATTAGCACTTTTTCTGAAATGATACAAATAAACCATGAAGAAGTTTGAAGGGAAATTAAACATCGCAAGAGTTCACTCCGGCAGAAGAATTTTCCGAGTTTCAAGACCGAAATTTCGAATATTCAAATCCAGCTCTTAGATTTAATTTCTTATCATTTTCTTTAATTTGTGGTTAAGAAGTGTTAAACAAATAAATGTACATAAAATTTGTATATAAATAAATGATGCATACTATGAATAAATAGACACCTAATCTTAATTTTAGTATTTAATGGAATGATGTTCAATATTTTGCCCTAAGGAGGGAAGCCTCAAAAAAATTATTCACAAGATTAAAATTTCTGCCGCGCACAGTCATATGCGGTGTCTGAGATGACTATCATAGCTGACTCATTACCATTTGCTATTAAAGTAATGCCTAGATGTCACTCTACCTTCGCTCTTTATAGCTGCCCGGGCTGGAAATTAGCACGTCTTCACGGCGACCTGCACGGCGTTTCCGAACCGACTGTCGTTAGATCTGCGCGTGGTATCCAAGCTGCCCCCGATGGATGCGTGATAATGATCTGTAATGTATGCATAACGATGTCCGTCACGCAAACTCAGTTTTTTGCTCCCGTCATTGACCCTAAGTTATATTAACAGTAGTAGATGCTTCTGTTCTCATCTGATATCGTTCTAACCTGTTGAAATAGATAGCGCTATCTATCTTATTGGAAAGGTAGCGGAGAGTTGTGCGTTCATTCTAACGAGATATCAACGGCGATGTTTTCAGGTAGGTATTTGAGTTACAGTGCAAAAATTGAGATGAACGGTTATTACAGTTGATGTTGCTACAGCTGATAGTGTTACTCTGAGCGGTACAATGCGTTGGGTATGGTAGGGCCTAATGTGAAATCAGGTTAGGTGGTGTGAGATGAGGTGAAGTGTGGTGAGGGTGGGGTGATGGAAATGGATTGGGATTAGGGTTTTCATCCAGTTTCGGAGATAATGGAAACCCAGTTTATTTTTGGGTCGATTTTAAATGCCCGGGTTTTTAGGTGATTCCCGGGAAATTTTTATTTTCTGGCACTTCAGTTCCTGGTATTGTAGCTACACAAGTAAATTTAACTAATCATGGAGGAAGAGCTGATGTTACAAGGTTAATTTTGGCCGATAAAGTAGTTATATTTCGCTTTTCCGTGTGCGGCTTATTCTGAGAATTTTTTCGATTCAGTGACTTGGAAACTAGCTTCAAAAGTAGATAAGTTAGTGGTTCATCATGTGTGCACTACATCTTATTGCTACTGGCGCTAGTAAGTTATTAACAACTGCTCTCTTTTTAAATTTTAATTTTTTTTTTTTAATTTTAACATTGAACCAGATAGTAATAATCACCAAATGCCTCCAAATAGAGCGACTCAGTGTCAGTGTAGCGAGTCTTATACTGTAGAGAACACGGTGATGGTACTTAATTATTCACACTGCAAACATACAATAGCTCGCTCCTTAGAAAAGTCAATGATCGACAACCGCTACGCGCTTACTATTACACTTCAACGCTCGTCATATGAAGTACAGGTGGTGTTACAGACGCCACTCGGTGCGCATGGCGATCTAAGGGCTAAGTAGTGCGGCCGTTGAAGGAAAGATTCAAAAGTTGTGAAGAACAACAATTTTTCCAATATTTCCGATAAAATGTTTAGCAATGAGTAAAAAAAAATGTTTTGCAATGATTTTTATTGCTCTCTTTGATGTACAACCAAATTCATAATTTCATATCACCATTACATGAGTAATTATGGGTAAAAGTCAGTCATCGTTCTGAAAAAAGCTAATTCATGTTGCGTTCACATTCAGCATGTAACTTTTCAACGAAATTGTTGCCTTAATACAACTGTAATAGCGGGACCGGTGGAATTCCACTGTTCGTTAATGCTCACACTTTCTAAACTGTAGCAGTCCTAGGCTTCACTATGATAACTAACTTAAGTTGATTTAACGCAATGGTTCAGGAACTCTTTTGGCTTGGCGGCCAGGTGTGTTTCTAATGCCCCAATCAACTCGCTATTTCAACAAACATTCGAATACGCAGACATTGGCATGACTGGAATTGAAAAGAATATTAAAAAGTAGGTATATGATGAGAAACGAACCTAGGTCTGTAACCACTTTTATCATTACGCTAATTTTATTTATCAGCGATCTGAAAGAATATATAAAGACACTTCCGCATATCCGTAGTAATATATTTCATTGTTCCTTAATAAAATAAAAATTGGGGTCGACATATTTCAATAAAACTTAACATTTCAGGACGTATCTCCCATCATCAGAAGATTAAACTGTGAAGTCAAAGGATCTAAGAGGAGTAATGGTATTTCGACTAGAATGGGGCTGGACAGATGTTTCTAGAGGGAGACCTAAAAGGCGAATGACCGGAGTACGATTGAAGGGGGGGGGGGCATCCTAATACGGAGTTGTACAGTGGGACGATACGATGTACAGTCAGAGGGAAAACGTCAGACGTGGATCGTGACGAGTGGTACAGCTGTGGTCCTTGTATTGAGGCTGGGTTTTGTCTTATGGATATATCGATTCTAGAGTTGTGAGTTCTATTGGGTCGGAAAAGTCGATGATAGAGAAGTCTTTCCTACCAATTGGATGGTTGTTTTGTTCTGCATGAAGACAGAGAGCTGCATAGGTAGTATTTGAAAGTGGTAAACCTGTTCTGCTTGATATACCTAAATGTTGGTCCACGCGGGGTTTGTAATGATGTCCAGTGCTGCCGATGTACGACGCGGAGTAGCTCGTGCACAAAAATTATAGACAACACTGGGCAGAAGTTTTATAGGAGGTTTGTCTTTGAATTTAAAATAGAATCCTGTGGTAAATGCGTTTTTCTAAGAGAACCTGAAGTTTATGTCGAAGTAAACTTACTCCTTTTAGATCTTTTGACTTCATATTTCATTCTTTTGGTGATGGGAAATACGTCCCAAAACGTTAAATTTTAGTCAAATATATCGACCCCTATATTTATTTTATTAAATTATCCGTAGTTTAATATATATTTTTCCATTTTTAATGAGATAGATGAGTTTGATACAGCCCGTGTGAGATATTAGTGTTCAACTTACAGCTGTTTCGCTTATTAATAGGCGTCGATCCTCTCTTTCATCAACTTTACAGCTGTTTCTTCTCGTGGAAAAAGACTAGGTGGACGCACTAATGCCCATTTCTGCTAAACTCGATTTTCACTTGCTCCACAATACCGGAGAGCAGTCAGAGATTTTTTTTACCAAAATCCTTAATACGTTCTGAAATCTGGCTTCAACTCAGTACCATTTTGCACTGAAACGTATTCATTCCCAACCATTTAATTTCTGTTTGAAAATCCTGGCTCCCCCAGTCTGAAATTAAGTTCACTAGCTGTCATCCCATTTCCTGTTACGTTTGTAGGATCTGTAGCTCGTCCGTCTCTGTAGTAGTATGGCACCCGAAAGTCCTATTGGGGCTTGCAGTAGTAGAGTAGTAGTATGGGATAAAGGTTTACTAGCGCTGCAAGCAATAGTCCGCCGAATTCACAGTGATTTTCATCTCGGCTCCTCTGCCCGACCGTCTCAAGTTCAAAGCAAACTGAAGAGAGCTGTATTGGTCTCAAAGTGTCCAGTGCGCTATTACTGACAGAAAACAAGGCGCAAAGCATCTCCAATCCCATACGGGACGGCTATTTGTTCAGATACGCCGCACTAGATAAAGAGATGAAAAAACAAAGTGCGCAAAAACAGAAACAAGAAACACCTGTGCGGAGGGTTCCTTGCGTGACCCCTCCGCACGGGAGCTGGTAGGAATCCCATGCATGGGATGAGTCGCTTACCACCATTCAGTGGCCCATCTCGCAGGACAGAAGAGGTAGTATATATGTAATATCGACGACCTTCCTAACTGTACAAAGTAACCTAGTCGGTAGGAGCTGCGGCCAGCAGTAACATCTTTTGAGGAACAGGCTCCTAGCACAGCTCTTGGGTTCGTGTGGCCTATATTGCAGCACCATAGAGATAGAATATTATAAGGCTAGAGGAATACCGTGTATTCGGCCACAATTTTTAGCAGCGCCGAAAAGATGGCAATATTTTGTCAGAGTGGAAACTGCGGCATTCAACGTTTTCACTGAAAAATCAAGCCGGCAGATGCAGCTTGTCTTCAACAGCATCAGAATCAACACTAAAACAGGCATAGATATATTTCTTGCCGTGATGCCATCATTCTGTACGGCGCGAGGGAACGCTAGTGATTATTATTCTTATAACTAGGAGGTGAGATATAATTTACTGGTTAATTGTACTACAATATTTGCTGCTTCAGTAGAATGGATGGTTCTTTGTATTTCAACATTTTGATGCACCCAAAAGACGGCACCACAACATACAGTAGTTACTAGTCAGCCATGCATGCAATACGCTCATGTGGAACCTATTGGATTTACTCTTCCAAGTGAAAAATTTAACTCCAAGTTATAAACGCTAAATCCATTCTCTATTATATGTTCTCCACTCGTGTGGTTTAGAAAATTTAGAAAACGTAAGATATCAGCTGAGCTCGTCAGTCGGTTAACAGCTTGTAAACTTGTACTTGTGTTCACTCACATTCACAGTAATACGTTCAAAAATTTTTCAGAAATATATGATTGTGCTACGTTCGAATCTTCGTTGCAGCAAGTACTAAGTACGAAGAATGAAGTCGTTTGGGCCCATTACTTTTTATAGCTTATAATTGCCCAATCCCTTGACGGAATTTATCTGAAAACCCAGCTATCATTCAAAGAAAACTTTTTTACATAACTTCTCTTTCAGTTTCTTTAAATTTCGCAAAAAAAACACATCACCCTACAATATGGCCTACATAAATATCATACGTTTCAGTTACAAAATTCGATTGATTTTATGTGCAAAAATTCCCTTACCATTTTTTGTTAATTTCATGATTATTATTGTTGCTGTTATCAAACTAAACTTTTTGTTATATATTGCCATGTAAAATTTTCTGATAATGAAATACTACAATCAACGGCTCCAATATAATTTCTTAGTAGGTTTCCGAAAATGAATTTCAGAATGTTGTGGAGCAACGTTTAAATTTTCAAAATGGGTTAAAATTCTATGGATAAGTCATAACATATATTGTATGGATAAGTTTCAATGTTCTAACATTGATAATACGTGAGAAAAAAAAGCAATTGGGAATAGTTCGCGAGACAAAATGTCTTCGTTGGAAAACGACACGATAAATTCATTTCTTGTTCGTTTTGTCTGTCCGTGTAGAAGCTTGTATTAGGTATAATCCTTCATTTAATTTTAATATACGGTGAATATTTTCTAATCATTCCTCATCCTGGGAACATGTCTAGCTTTTGTAAAGTACTATATAATTTTTTCTACTTCTTAAATGTGGGACTTACTTATTTACATCTCCTAAAATTTGTATAAGAGCTTTCTCCAAGTTTAAAAAGACATTCACGTGCCAGCTGCTTTAGAATTGTGCAAGAATAAAACTTTGTAATTCCGTAAATTGCTATAGTACAATTCGTATCGACGTTTCGACCGAGCATATCGGTCATCTTCATGATTAAAAACTACAAATTGTCATCTGTCAAATTAAGAATAGAAAATTAGGTTTAGTAGAGTCAAGAGTCGATGATCGTGAAATTTAAGTGTCACACTATTGCACAACTGTACGCAGAGATGGGCATGTAACTAGTAACTGTAACGGCTTGAGTAACGGGCGTTTTTTTTTTTTTTGCAACGAGTAACGGTATTGCCGTAGCAATTCTAGAAACGTAACGAGTAACGGTAACGCCTGGGTGAATTTTAGCAAAAGTAACGGGAATTACCGTTACTCGTTCCTCGTTACATTTTCAAAATTTGCGAAAAATGCCCAAGCTGAGCTCTCTGCAAAAAGTAATGCTAAAGGAGTGATATCACGATTTCGAAGAAATCTTCTAATTCTGGCAACTGAAATATAACCCTAATTTTAGGATACATATATATTTTAGGCTTAAGATAAGAGTTTCTATTTTTAAAAATTTAAAATGAATACTTCTCATCAGTTGCAAGATAGTTGGTTCAGAACCTACCAGATAATGACGTGCAATACGACATTCGTAGACCAAGAGTGCAATATAACTGTAATATTGAACCCATCACTGTCGGTGAAATATATACTGTAGTACGTGAAATGCAAAAGAAGAAATATTTTAAGAATGAAATTCAACCGAGGCATTTGCTCGCAATTTTAGCGTTCATTGTAGTTTATCTTTGCGCCATTTTTAATAGATGCATAACTGATGGAATTTTTCCGGATATTTTAAAAGTGGCCAGAATAATACCTTTACACAAATCTGGTAGCGTTGATGTTGTTTCGAATTTTAGACCCATTTCAACATTGTCCATTTTTAACAAAATTTTTGAAAAACTTATCCATGATCGTTTAGTTCATTTTTTAGAAATGAATTCAGTTTTTAATGACTGCCAATATGGTTTTAGGAAAGGACGAAATACAACGCAAGCTATGTTCAATCTTATAACCGATATTTTACCATCTTTTAGAAATAAAACTTTAACCATTTGCTCATTTTTAGATCTCAAAAAAGCGTTCGATACTGTCAACAAACATATTTTATTGCATAAGTTGGACCGTTATGGCATTCGAGGAGTTACAAGAAGACTAATTGAGAGTTATTTGTCAAATCGTAAGCAGTATGTGGCAATTGGTGAGGTGCAGTCGCGAATGAGAAACATAAACATTGGAGTGCCTCAGGGATCCGTTCTTGGACCACTGCTGTTTATTATTTATATAAATGACATGCTATTCGAAGGGGTATCCACCCAGCTTTTTGCAGACGACGCTGTATTTTACGTGCATGATTGTCATTTCGATGTTGCAATGCGAAAGATACATACATTTATAGATAGCTTACTCCTTTGGCTTTCATCTAATAAACTCACACCCAATGCTAGTAAAACCAAATTAATGGCCTTCAGCTCAAGAAATATTAACGTAAAACCAAGTTTA
>LQNS02278152.1:367979-379284 GCA_001587735.2 Parhyale hawaiensis
TAATCATTTCTTTCCTCTGCTTTCTTCCAATCAATATAATACACGAAATGAAAGATTTAACTTACCTGCGGTTCGTCTAGAAATAGAGAAGCAAGCCACTGTATTTCAATGTGTCAAGATGTATAACGAAGTACCAGATTTTCTGATTCAGCCAATGTCCCATCAGCTGTTCAAAATTAAATTTAAAGATTTTTGTATTGGTCAGTATAGGACTTTATAAATGACTGGTGCCCTATAAGTGAATCTACTTTTAATGGGCTTGTTTTCAGAACTGTTGACATATTGTAAATTTTATACCGTACATTGTATGTTTTATATGCTTTGAGAACAATAAAGGAGTAAAAGAGTAAAATTTTGTCCATAAAGACACGAAGAACATCCCCGGTTATACTTCTGTGCCTGCAAAATCATTAGATATTATTCATCGAACTCTTTGTAACGATAGGTACATCAAGGTACGAAAGTAAAAGCATTCGTTTCTTATTACGTTCGTATGAGTTTGAACCTGCAGATAATAAAGAGAGTTTTGTCCGTAAAACAATATGACAGAGACATTAAGGTCATCTTTGCCTTGCTTTATGTCATTGTATTCAATGTAAGGATGGATGCCTTTCTTTATTTGTTTCTTCAAATTATTGCTCACACATACCAATCTAAAAAGTGTTGAGTACTGTATAACATTGGAAACAAGTTCGATTAATGCCTCGGTGACATCTTACCATTCAAGCCAAATTTGGGAATGCTGAACGGGCGCGGCACTGCACAGGAGCAACCTAAACAAGCTCGACTGGAATAGGCGCGAACTGGAGTAAGCGCGAAACTGAATAAGCCCAAAGATACTCGAGCACGAAACGCCTACGGGAAAACTGTTGCCTGATGGAATAGGTGAGACTCGGAATTAACATCCGTCTCATAGAATATGCGTGAAACTGAATAGGCACAGACGCGTGAAACTGAATAGGCACGGACGCGTGAAACTGAATAGGCACAGACGCGTGAAACTGAATAGGCACGGACGCGTGAAACTGAATAGGCACAGACGCGTGAAACTGAATAGGCTGCTCAGCTGAGATATCATAGGAATACAACCACCATTGCAACTCGGAGAAGTCACACGAGTAGCTATTATAATTAGCTATCAGGCTAAAATAGCTGCTCGGTATGCAAACGTTCCACACAAATAAAGCTCGATAGAAGTCCAATAATTTAAAACATTTAAGGGCCCTGATTAAGCGATCTCTAAATTTCGCGATTATTCAGTCTTGCGTTTATTCCAGTTCGCCCCAAATTCCAGTCGCGCTCATTCAGGTTACTCTTGTTCAGTGTCGAACCCGTTCAGTCGTGCCTCAAATTTGCTTTCTAGTGCCGTCAAATGGATCTCTCTCTGTGTGAATTTTGCTTATAAGAATCAATCGAATATACCAATTAGAACGCCTTGTGGCGTAAATTCAACGCCGTCATTTTTTACGGCCAGCTAACTCAAGACTTCTTGACTGTCTGAAAAAATTATGTATAGAACTATATACATTATCACGACTCAACTCCTTTTGCCTCTTTTGACAAACAACAAAATTTATCGATGTCATTTTTTATTACCAGCTAACTCTATAGTTTTTTGTCCTTGCTCACATCTAGGTCAACCCACCAGACTTTCTACAAAAATTATGAACATTGCTCAACTCCTTGTGCCTCCGCTTTTGTGTGGAGATACAGATTCAACGCTATCATTTTTGATTGCCAACTAATTCTAGTTTTTTTGGCATTGTTCAGATCTTGGTAAACCCACCATGCTCCCTGTAAAATATTATGAACTTTGCTCAACTCATTCTACCTCTTTTTGGGGACAGTATAATATATGTATGCATATGCTTGGAGTGGTGGTTTCAAAAAACTCCAATGTGTATACAAATATACTTAAATCATCAACGAAAACATTATCACCGCTCTTCGTTTCGCTCGCGAGTGATAACAATCTCCTAAGCTGGATGGATACTCAAGCTCCTCTGATCTCGTTAGTGTATGTACAATTAGTGAGTCCGGCCGTCAAAATATCCCTGTATAGAGTTTGTGATGCTGCCTCGTCATCGTTTACTCTCGGGCTACCAAAATTCTATAATGAGATGCTCTGGCAGATAATTTGTTCGTGCCAGTACCGTTTCGGTATACGGACTGCCAATACCGTTTCGGTATATGCTCTCATATCACGGGATACATTAGGACTGTCTAAGACAATAACGCTGCATTTCCATCCAGACCATAAGTTTGCAGCACAGGAGAATATCACAGTACCTTGACTGTGGAAGAAAAAGTTTTAGAGCCAAAAGTTGAAACTATGTATGAAATGTACGAGAATAAACAATGTGGAAAGGGCTACTTCGTGAAAAACAAAACTAATAAGAATCAGATATTACTAAAAATGAACCGGAGTAGAAGCTACAAATATATCTACATGTACAGTTCGCTGCACCCAAAAAATCACATCGTATATGTTTTTATAACTAAATTCATGTTTCATACTCCTTGCAAACGAAGTTGTCAATAGGCTACTTTGCTTTGAGTTTTATATCAAATCATGATGTAATACCTGTGCCACTCCTCCCGTGTAGTCCTGATGATAAATTAATAAAGAAACAAACAAACAGTTCCAGTCAACTTAGTGACCTGAAAAAATAAAATAACTGTTCTTGCAGACTCAAGGAGTGCGTCTAATCGAGAGAAGTACGTATATATGAGCAATGACCAAGGGTAAATTGTAAAATCAATTTTAGCCAAACTCACTTATTTTGGTGCCTTAACCTCTTGCCTCCTGACGGCATCATCAGATGCCACTCTCTATTTTTCCCTATACAAAAGCTATGCATCATGTAAATTACCCAAGACACTGACGGCATCTGTAAAAGCCGATGCAAAAAAAAAAATACTGTTTTTTTTGCGAATAAAACTAAATTTTTTTCAAATATGTGTTTAACTAACCTATTTTTCACAAATTTAACAAAAAAAAGTGAAAAAAATGTTATCTGAATTTCAAGAGGCAAAGGGTTAAAACGCAATTTCTGTCAACCACCATTGACCTCTATTCACGAAATTGTATTTCTTGCTGATGAGGAAATTTATCGCATCGCCACGAACAGTGTACTTTTTTGGGATCGCGATGTTGTCTGAAAAATATTTTTTCAACATTTTATCAATTTGCCATAAGGCCCACTTGGGAATTTGAGTGGAAAGTCAAGAATAGTGTAAGCTATGGCCAATGCATATTTCTCTCGAGTAGCAAAACGGATTTCGCCATAAAGTAAGTCAAAGTAATTTTTTAGAAATGCAGATATGAACACATCAATATACAGTAGTCTGTCAATTTATTAGTAAGATTATATTGATGTGTTCATATCTGCATTTCTAAAAAATTACTTTGACTTACTTTACAGCACAGAAGATGGAATTTTTATGATTCCGAAATGTGTGCTTTTTAAGAAAATGAAACTTTTAACTGTGGTTCTCTCTTTTTTATTATATCTATATGTGTGTTTGTCCACTCAAAAAAGGGAGAAGGAGTTCAGCAATGTTCATAATTTTTTGCAAGGAGTCAGGTGGGCTGACTTAGATGTNGATTCCGAAACGTGTGCTTTTTAAGAAAATGAAACTTTTAACTGTGGTTCTCTCTTTTTTATTATATCTATATGTGTGTTTGTCCACTCAAAAAAGGGAGAAGGAGTTCAGCAATGTTCATAATTTTTTGCAGGGAGTCAGGTGGGCTGACTTAGATGTGAAAAATGCCAGAACTCTAGCGTAAGCGGGCCATAAAATACTAGGCCTCTATTTGTAACTCCTGACCAAAATGAGGCAGAAAGAGTTGAGCCATCATCACAATTTTTTTCAGGCAGTCAGGCAGATTGACCTAGATGTGAAAAATCCAGAAACTCTAGAGTAAGCTAGCTATCAAAGATGACGACGTTGAATTTGTATCTCCTGGCTCAGCACTTTCAGTTCCACCCCCCCCCTCCTTACAACAGGTGATGGTCTTACGAGACGAGGCATTCTGGTTTTTTCTTGAGCTTGTTTGGCAGAAAGGGGTCAGGCGTTATCGTGTGGCAAATGACAGCTCTTCTGTTCTCTAGAACAGGTTGTTTTCTACGCAGCAATGCATTCAAACATTCGAATTACTTTACTTGCTCCAATAACTCAACGTGAACATATATGGAATTCATATAACATGCAATGACTCATATAATTCACTACCAAACTTTGGTCTACTATGAGCTATACAGTAGTCTGTGTTTAAACATCCAACAGCAGTAAATTTAACTAAATATGAAGTTTAACTCAGTATCTGGAATCTTATTTTGAGCTTGAAACCTGCTCTCTAGACTTATTCTGTTGTTTAAGTTTGGTTAAAGAAAAGCAGACAGAACTTTTCGATACCCCAAATATATGGAAAAAATCAAGTATCTGGTACATGAACACACAATAGGCTCAAAGGTTAAGTGCACAACTCACTGACTCCCTAACACCTCTGCTGTCACGTCTAGACTACTTACCACTGGCACTTCAGTTTGATGAGGTGTCCCGCCCACTTGGGCCCAGCACCGTTCGTCCGCTACCCGTCTGGAATGAGGGCTGCCCACTGGCAAGACCCATGTATGTACTGAGCTCCCGCTAGTCGGTTCCAGACCCGCTAAGTTCCAGGATCTGGACCCCTGGTCGTATTTGGGGTCAATGTACTGGTTACGCTGTTTGATTTTATTTCCTTCGGCTATTTTCAAGTCTATGGCATTATGATTTCTAAATATATACTATTGAAAAACTATTGATTACAGACCGAGAGACAAACAAATCGTGGGTAAAAATATTATCTCTTTACAGAGGTAAATACACTATTTATATTATTTTACCTATTCTGCAGAGCATTCTACAATATTCTTAATTACATGCATACCTATATTCTACAAAGCCCCAAGGAACTTGATGTAGTTCAAGAGTCTTAGGCTTTGACATTCACGCATCACTGCCACAATGGAAAAGACACCAAAATATATCAGCATTGCCATGAGAGAAAATTACTGACCCCTGCAAATATGCACGAAAGATAGCTGTGGCTATACTGGGCTTTGCAAAAGTCCTGACCTGTTTTAATATTTCGCCATCCAAAGTTCGTAAAAGCTTTGTTCATAATAAATAAACTAAAACAAGATTTGCAATGTATTACTTTATTATGATCTTAACAACATTGCTATTCAATAGAACCTCCATACGCAGCAATGACACGCCCTAATCGTGGTCGGAAGTCCTTACATTACGGACGTAGACCTTCCTCATCTGGGCCCAAGTGCGGTTCACAGAGGCTTTCAGCTCCTCAATGTTGTAGTGGCGATCTTTGCATGTTTTACTCTCAATATGCGGCCACATTCTGTAGTCCAGAGGATTGAGATCAGGCGACCGTGGAGGCCAGAAATCTTTGGGCCAGAAAGTCATGTTTTGGCTCATCCAGTTTTGGACAGTTTTCGACGTGTGCGCTGGTGCACCATCTTGCTGAAACACGCAATCTCCATCTTTGACGATTTTTTTTTATCCAAGTAAGAACTTTTTTGGCCATGATAGCCCTGTATTCAGCCCCTGTCAACCTGTAACCGCCCTTGAACCACACTGGAGGCATCTTCTCTCTATTGGACACCACAAGGCCAAGCATCATCAAAGAGGCCGGATGCTATGTTGTGGAGACATAACGAACATCAGAGAGGTCTTGGCCAAAGCTCACAACTCGAACGTTCTGTTTGTTGTAGACAGGATCAACGGTGAAGGTCTTCTCACCTGAGAAAATCATGACTCGATTTCCATGACTTTTCAAGTTGTTAAGAAGGCGAGAACATCGCTCTTGGCGCTTTTTAGCGATGTCAGCAGTTAGCAGCGGTCTTTTCTGACACTTTAAGCTGTGTCCACTTTCACTGTTTACAGCTCTTGACACGGTTGACACAGAAATCTTCTTCTTTTTCGCAAATTCAGTCATTTTGAGTTTCGGATCATTTTCAAAGGCTCTTCGTACATTCTTCCGTTGAATAAGTTGTGGTCTGCCTGAACGCGGTCGATCTTTGAGGCTTTCATTATTCTTAAGGCGGTTTTCGACCCGTTTCATCGACGATAAACTGACATTTTGCAACCTAACAATGTCCGCCTTCTTGTGACCCGCGCGAAGGACAACTGCTATCTATCGTTTTTGTTTCTATTACCGACAATGTACAAAAATGAGCTCTGTTAGAAGTTATTATATTATCTGATAGAGTTTAGGAATGAGTCATTGTCAATAAATTTTATCATGTGTTTGAAATGAGTTTCACACTTTGAAAATACAAAATAGGTCAGGAGTTTTGCAAAGCCCGGTATTTTCAAAGACGTCGTCATTGCGGGATCTACGTACAGTCTGTGATGAAGAAGTCTAGTCTGTGTGGCAAAGCGGAGACTGTCTCGACGTCGAAGAAAACACAAAAATCACCGAGAACTACGAAAACTGTGTTTTGAGGTCGATAAGAACCGTTGAGACGTAGTGACTGACATAGCCATGGTAATAACGTAACAGGTTAACTCTTGCGCAGGTAGCGTTCCAAGCCACGCCCACTATCTCAGCTGTGAGGTCACGTGGAGAGATAGATGGCAGTCCGTGTTAATTTATTCGAACCTACCATTTGCTTTATTAATATAATGTGCGAGAGCTTTCATGGGGGAGGAACAATGGTAATCATTTTCACACAGTCGCAGCTGTTAACTGCCCTGTACAAAAATCTGTCTGTGAGAAATAAAGTAATAGAATGTCAAACTAGAGCATTCTGAGAGCGCATACCTCCGCCACGTGAGCTAACGGTAGCAAAAAATTCAAGTTGACTCTGAAACCCTAATTTTCTCTGTATAAACTTCAAAATTTAATCATTCGTGCCTTTTGATAGTAATGATAGCTTGTTCAATTTTCTTGAAGATCTGTTCATAACTTTTTGAGTTATACTGTTTACAAACGTAATGACAAACATGAGTCAAACATACAAACGAACAAACCGATCTGCACCAAAATTTGATCATTTATGTCTTTTAACATTACTAACAACTCCTATAAATTTAAAAAAATATATATTCATTATTTTTTGAGTTATTGTGCTAACAAGCATAAAATTAAAAACAGTGACAAACGAACGAACGAACAAGCGGATCATTACCAAAATTTGGTCATTTACTCTTTGTTATATACCCAACCACTCATGTTAATTTCATCAAAATTCATTAATAACTTCTTGAGTTATGAAATTGAGAAAAATGAGGCAGACAAACAAACAAACGGATAAACATATCTTCACCAAAAGTTAATCATCTGTTTCTCCTAACATACCTAACAATCCCTGTAAATTTCATCCAAATCAGTTCATAACTTTTTTGAGTTATCTTGGTGACAGACAGACAAATAGCCAAACAGACAAACAGACAGACAGACATACACGACGAAAACATAACCTCCTTGGCGGAGGTAATAAATGGGCTGAACGACGAAGAAATCAAGTACAGCAATATAGCTACGACATCTCCGGTGTTACGCAAACATGGGTTGTTTTAATCACCACATTATCGTTTTACATACTAGTGCACCCCACCGTCAAAAATAACGGCAAAAAACACGTAAAAACAAAACTACAGCGCCAAATTATTGTTGCAATTTAAAGTTCAAATTAGTTTGATAGACATGCAGTGTACACTTCGTTCACTGTCATCGCAGGAACATAGGCTAATACCTAATCTCTAGCTAAATTAGAAAGTTATAGTGTATTGATTATAGAAGAATTACTAGCGAAGCAATAGCAAGTCATATTGTGATCAATTCGCCGCCAGCCTCTGCATTGCTGCCAAAAAGTATTAATTAAAGGGGTTCAATTCGTTTTTAGGACCATCACCCATTTTCGATATTTTGAAGTCATATATAAGTAGAAGGACGTATTTTAAGACGTTTCTTTAGATTGACGTTTTTGCCGCAAATGCTTAGGTTTCAAAATATTTGACTTTGAAGTTTTTATTAGCGTCCGACATTGCGGCAGCTTGTTGAACAATATGGCGGCGTAACGCGCTGTTGATGTACACGTTTTTTTTTTCTAGTAGTACGTTAACAGAACCGGATTTTTCTTCATAATTTTATGATATTTTGATTTTTGAAGTATTATAAAGGTAGAAAGACTAATTTGTAAGAAATTTTTTCATGAATGACTTCGGTAGGAATTATAGGGATGAAAAGACGAAGAAAAAGAATGATGACCGGCACCTGGCGCGACACCGCGCTAATCTCTAGTGTAAGGTGATAAATAGGCAGAACTTTGATCCTGGCATGAAAACGTAGTTTATTCATCGAGCACTGAGGGTAATCCGTGGTGCGTTGAACTGTCTCTTCCCGAGAGGAAGGCCTAGTGCTATTCATGAAAATAACTGGTACTGCCCAGGATTAAATAATGTTAACCTCTCTCTATTTGTCTGTCACCAAGATTATTCAAAAAGTTACGAACAGAGCTGTACGAAATTTACAGGGATTTTTAGGCATGTTAACAGTAACAGATGTTTAACGTTTGGTGAAAATCCGTTCATCTGTTTGTTTGTTTGTTTGTTTGTTTGTTTGTTCGCTTGTTTGTTTGCCTATTTTACTTAGTGTCATAACTTAAAAACCCGTATCGACGGATTTTCACGAAATTTACTTTAGTGGTTCGGTACGGTATATTACGAAGAGTAAATAACCAAATTTTTGTGATCTGTTTGTTTATTCGTTCGTGTGATTGTCACTGTGTTTGTTTATGCGTGCTAGTACAATAACTCAAAATGTTATAGATGGTTCCTTATGAAATTTACAGGACTTGTTAGTAGTGCGAAAAGACACAACTGATTAAATTTTGACCATGATCGGTTTCTCCGTTTGTGTGTTTGACTCATGTTTGTCACAATGCTTGTTAGCAACATAACTCATAAAGTTACGAACGGATCTTCACGAAAATTAAAGAAACTGTTTATACTTTTGAAAGGCATAAATTATTAGATTTTAGTGTTGATACAAAGGAAATAACGGTTTTAGAACCAATTTGAATTTTTTCGTTACCGTTGCCTTGCTTGGCGGAAAAATGCGCTCTCAGTGTTCTCTTATAGTTATTTTTATTATCAAGATACACCAGACTGGCGATGTGAGAACGGAGAAAACTCCATAAGGTTATCAACCACCTTGCTACCAGCCCAGCAAGAGAAAGAAGAAAGAGAGAATTAAAGAACACAGAATCACTCTGTTGACAAGTTGTTTAAAGCTGTCAGTGCCCGCACCAGCAAAGGCCGAGCCATCAAGATTAATTTTCAAACATCTACACAGGATGGAACAAACGAACGAGAATACTGAGCGAATTCGTTGCTGTTAGATACTATAGGCTGTGCTGTTAAAATGCGAGTTCATGACAAAGCTGCCGGTGACACAATTGTAACAAAATATTTAAATAGCTTCATCGTTCGAGGAGCGAGGCTGTTTAACGAAACGTACATTCATATGCGAGAGCCTACTGGCACTGAAGCTGTGAAGTTGAAAAATTTACCGTACTCATACCTACCAAAGGTGTCGGGCAATCCACCTGGAAGCGGTAACGAGCAATGTGGAGATAACTTGCTGCTAACTCCACCGCTGGTCTCGGAAACAGTAGCACCGATCTGCACACCACGAGTGGAGTGTGCAACACAATCTGGACCTCCTGTGACGATCTTTCCAGCTATCCAAGGTAAGAATTGTCATTCTTGACTACATAAATGAATCGCAGGGCCGACTGTGTTAAAGTCAACGTTAACATTTTTCCTTTCAGCGTTCCGTACATTGAAGAAGCTGTTCTCAATCGGAAATTTATAGGCGCTTATCGGCTGACTACGGATCAATACCGAGCGGTATCGGATAACATCGGAAAATGCTTATAAATTTCGATTGGGAATCTTTACGTAAAATACAGGTTTGACTTAGGGAACACTGGAAGGGGAAAGGTTCATTGGATTATGACTGAATGCCAAGGAAAAACAAAAATAAACATATGCCGACAAATGGCGAAGCAAAACGCTGATACTAAGATGATTCATTTGCAAGCGCATAATCTTTCCAATCGTATATCTCACAGATGCATCCAGTTCTAGCTTGGCAAACAACTCTGGAACAGTATTCAGTGAACGGTAAAATTTATAGAGTTTTCGTTGTGAAAATTCACAGAACCTCCAATGCCACCGTTCTGTCTCAAACTGTTACTGGTTTTGATTGCATGCAAACTTCCACGACGCTCCGGTACAGACTGACGTCATGGCAAATGCCGTGGCAGGGCGCCCGTGGTATTCGTCTACATACTGTATATGAGTACACCTGAAGCATGATAATCTGATTAAGCGTTTGCACGCTTCGTTTTCCGTCACGATAATTCAGATTTTTCTATTCTTCGCCCACCCAAGACAGTTATAGTTACGGATATTGCTGCTTCCATGCCTTCATAATTCTTTTGCCTTGGATATTAAACCGAGTAGAGGGCTGTGTGGCTTTCCTGGAATGTGGTCCACTCTTGTCAGCTAACATTCCGTTTCCGTGAAAAGCGAGGTTTTTTGTTCGTCAAGACTAATATTTATACTAAACTTTTGATGACTGCGTGGCGAGAGCCGCAACTGCTGGCAAGAAATGGAGCGGATGGTTGCTTCGAACTGTCTTCTCGAGAGAGAGACTGACATAATGCTCGTCTATAATGGATACAAGGAGCATTGCCTAGTTAGATTACTGGTTAGCCCTTTAGGTAAGGAGTAAACGGAAAAACCTAGATACCCTAGAGGCTTTACTGTACAGCGATCGTTCACTGCTCAATTTCGAGGCATGCAAGAATGAAACTCTAACGAAAGACTTGCCACCTTGAAAATACACTCAGTTCAAATGCACTTTGAGCGCTTCACGTTCATATATATTTGGAAAATTCTTGAAGGAATCACTGTGAATGTAAACTAGCGGATTGTTGCCAGACACTCAGATCGTACTGGTCACACCTGTGTACTTGTCAATGTCAGAAGGGCGGCGATGCAGTTGCAACGACATATGTTCTAATAGCTTCACCGTCCGGAGTGCGAGGTTGATCATCAAAGCGCCTAGTCATATTTGAACCCCACCAGCATTGAAGCAGTTCGGCTCTGAGACAGCGTTCCAGGGAGTCTCTGCTGAGTATTGACCATCCACATCGTTGGTGGAGTGAGCTTAAGGGTTCAGTGTTCGGTGCTGAACCTTCGTTGCCGCCCCTTGTGGGTCATGGTG
>LQNS02278153.1:17295-31905 GCA_001587735.2 Parhyale hawaiensis
CGAATGCTCACCCGACAGACTTTACTCTCTATTGCCTGATATATTCGCATCGTGTAGACAGTCAATTGCGCGCCGTAAAACGATTCCTATTTATCGCTATAAAGTGCGGCAAATGTCTGAGTGCCAGTATAGTCGGCACTGTTAAGAGTGCCGCAAGAATCAGTGCAGCATAGGGCCCAGCAGTCAGTCACTCAGTGGTGAAGATGCTTTGAGTGGCAGAAGCGTCTGCAGGATCAATCTCACAGTCTCCGTCTGTTGTGTTTGCGGTGTTGCTTGTTTGGGTGATATTCGCCGCGTCCGGTGTGTGTTGATACGCTAGCTACTTGTGTACTCATGGCGTAGCTACAGCAAGAGTGCCAAATCTGCAGATTTTTTGATTGCCAAACTATGGATTCTCATTACCAAATGCGATTTTTACTGCCATTTATATACGCTTTGGCAATGGCGCCAGCGTACCTTAATTAGCTATGGTAGTGAAAACCGCCTCTTGGAACTCCCATCTAAAGTGCGAACTCCTGCTCTTGTGCTGCAGTTGTGTTAGTTGTTCTTTGACACAAATCACAAAACAATGTAGTACATGTTCACTTTTTATCATTTCATATATTTATTTGTCAGGTATCGTGCCCAACACTCGTTGCTGAAATGCAGCGTTGTGAGGTGAATGACTTGTAAACGACACGTAGAACCATCGCTAGTTCAGCTTTCGGATGTTTCAGCTAAACATATTTGGTTGCGAGTGCTCACAAGTAGAATACATTAGGTAGCAGGCAGTAGACGGAGCCACAGGCCCATACCCAGAGAGCAGCCGAGACTCGCGCTCCGGCGCAGGTAATTGTGTCCATATAACGGTTATCAATTTCCTAATTTTCTGTCATTGTTTTGCTATCTGGAGGCTGGAGTTGCTGCCAGCCCGCTGGGGATTAGTCATACCAGACACTTGATTCACTTAATTATTCCCCTTTGCCTGTACCCGGCGGCGATTCAGTCTGGGAACACCGAACACCCACGTGCTGAGGTTCCAAGCTTCTCCTGGTATATCACATATCCCTTTCTCTTCCTCTTCATGGCGTTGGCTTGCACTAACTAATGCCAAAGTTAAATGAACAACGGCAACAGAGCTAACAACAGGTTTACTTGTACATTCTCTTGATCACTCGCGAACTAAGTGAGAGAGCTTTAATATTTTCGTTGAATATTTAAGTATATATATTTGTGTGTGTGTATATTTATAGATTGGGGTTTAGGGCGACAATTTTTCCCATTATCCTACCAAATGCCGTTTGGCTAACAAAAATTTGGGTAGGTTATTGAACTGCCCCCTGTAGTCGGTGTTCGTTACTTAGCGTTAATCTTTGATTGGCCTTACTTAGCGCCGTCATTAAAGATTGACATTGGGTAACGCCAATCAAAGAATGACGCTAAGTAAGGCCAATCAAAGAATGACGCTAAGTAAGGCCAATCAAAGAATGACGCTAAGTAAGGCCAATCAAAGAATGACGCTAAGTAAGGCCAATCAAAGATTGACGCTAAGTAAGGCCAATCAAAGAATGACGCTAAGTAAGGCCAATCAAAGAATGACGCTAAGTAAAGGTAATCAAAAATTGACGCTAAGTAAGGCCAATCAAATATTGACGCTAAGTAACGAATAGCTAACCAACAATGAGCTCTTATAACGTCAACCTTGTAGGTTAGGGGGCAGGACTGGTTCTTCTAATGTCCTAAAATCGATTTAAAACACTTGAAACCCTTAAAATACAGTACATTAGACAAACTAGTCCTGGCGCGTTTACTATCGAGAAGACGACGTGAAGTGATCCGTAGACTGTTTCAGATAGTTAAATATTGGGAACATTTACTGTGGATTTTTTCCAAAATGTCATGTTATTGGGACAATTTTGTCGTTTTATCGCAATTATAAGAATATATATAACCCGATATGGACAAATAAATGGCCAACAATTTTTATATAGGACCATTAGATGGCCGGCGTCTCGTTATAGGTACCATGAATCTGGTACGTCTATCGTCCCGGGCAGTTCAAATAGCCTGAAAACTATTTAAAACTACGTAGATTTTCGCCGGGTAGTTCTCATTTGAAGGAAAATAAATCTACGTTTGAACGCACGCCCATTTCTCGATAGTTAAACTAGTTTTGGATTGTGCCACCCGTCACGACCCTAGTACAGCAGCCCTTCCCAATGAGCTCTCGAGGTTAGGCCGAGAACCTTGCTGGTTATGTTGGCGGGTATGGTTCTACTAGCGTTCTAAAGTGTATTAAACCCCTATATATCATAGGATATTAGTAGAACCAGACCTGCCCCCCTAACCTACAAGGTTTTCGGAGTAAGAGCTCATTGTTGGTTAGCTTTTCGTTAGCTACTTAGCGTCAATTTTTGATTGGCCTTACTTAGCGTCAATTTTTGATTGGCCTTACTTAGCGTCAATCTTTCATTGGCCTTACTTAGCGTCGCCATTATAGTGTTTACAGCAAGAACAATGCTATTTTAAAAATAGAAGTACCTCTATTAGGTCAATTCGACATATATATTTCGATACGGGCTATTAGATGGCCAACAATATTCCTATACGGCTTGTTAAGTGGCCGGCGTCTCGATAGAGCTACCAAAAATCGACGCCGTCTAACGGCCTGCCTGTCTGCCACAATATTTTTAGGCATCCCGCACTCAAGGGCCCCGAGTGCCTTTTCCGCAGGAGATGTTGCAGTTCCTGCTAACGAGGTTAGTTTTGTATAGTTAAGTAGGTTCTCTACTTTCCCTTTCTGCTCCTCAAGGTGGGCTGTTGATCGAGACAGCCGACCTAGTTCGTGGGACTTCTCTACTCTCTCGTGTGGAAGGCCTCGAATGGGGCCGTCCACTCGAGTGTCTTTCTCTATTCTTTGCACCTTTTTCCCGCCAGTAGTAGCGCTCTCAGCCAACCGAGATTATCCAGCAGGAATGCCGAGATAAAATATTCCTACTGAGCTATGTAGAAAGACCGAGTCTGTACCGTACGGATCACTCATCGAGTGGATACGGTGGTAAAACTATAATAATAATAATAATAATCTAATGGCCTGTTAGCTTCATATAGTGAAAAAAGTATTAAAAACACCAAAAATTTTCGCAAATTTGGTTTCATTTTGAAGGAAAATAAGACTACGTTGGAACGCACACCCACTCCTCGACCGATAAACGTCCAAAATTTTTTTATGTTGCCACCCACCACCCTAGTATAGCCCCCTCCAATGAGCTCTTACTCCGCTAACTTTGTGGGTTGGGAGGCGTTGAATTTTCCTCTACCGGGGCCAATTTGCCGCCAGCGCGGCAGATCGTCTGGAGAATGGCGCGATCTAGTTTTTCCCTATGTTATTATTAAAGAGCTAATCGATGGAAAAAATGCGGTTGTGCCCTAGCCTCATTTACCGAAAATGATTTCGTTGAATTTGTCCCCAACCGCGGGTGATGGTCTTACGACACCGAGGCGTTCTAGTTGCATATACCATAAGTTGCCGAGTGGTCAAGATTCCTGACAAATTGAGCCTTACGAAGTATTAAAACCTCTACCTATACATCCTTCTCAAATCTATGCAAATGGCGGAATGGACCATGTCCGACCCCGATTCTTAAATCCAGCTAGTGTGCGACTCAGACTTATTGGATTCTCAAAACCTCTAACCCAAATTCTTGAAGAAATAGGCCCGTTTTACCGACTCCCTGGACAAACGAGTATCGGACTAGTGGCTTGTTTTTACTGATTCTTTGGACAAGCGAGTGGACGACTCCCGGCTCCCGGGAAGTGTCTTATTCTGACCGATTCCATCCCTGCAATCCTGTTGATTCCAATGACGATATCAGGAGAAACTTCCTTGTTTGAGTCCCGTTTAGTCATCAACGTGTGTAGTTGTTGCTGCTGTGCCGTTACAGTCGCTTCAAGTTCTATCTTGTACGATTCGATATCGGAGAACGAGTTACTGTTTAGCTACTTGTTGAGTACGGTATTCTTTGCGATGAAGAGTTGTCAGCGTGTCTGTTCTGCACACGGATTTTTTCATTGAACGTGTTTTCTTCCAAAGATTCCATATGCAATCCTGGCAGTGGCTTAAGAAGTTCAGGCTTCGGCTCAGTAGCGGCATAGCAAGGAGGTTTAATAGCTGAGAGGAACACAGCCACATTTCGCCGTAGTGGCCAATGACGTTTTCTGTCTTTTGATAGCTGCTCCTTTCCACCAATCCCAGGCTCCCAGCCTTCCCTTCCAACCAATAATTGGCTCCCAGCTCTTTGTCCAGTAGGCCGCCAGGCCCCAGCCTCCGGAAAAAAACGTTAACTTCTGATCCCCGTAGCCATTGCTACCTCCTTCTATAAAAGCTCTTTGCATCCTAGCGCCGCCATCCAGCGAAGAGGTGGAGGTGTTGCAATTACCCTTTGGGACTAGGCTGAAAGCGTACGCGAGGACAGTCATACACATTAATATACCTATTATTCTGTACCTATGCTGCAACCGGCATACATGGCCTCTAGAGCACCAGCCGAACATCAGTTCGTTTTCTTTTCTCATGTTGTGTATCAAATCTTATAATGAACGCAAAGGCACTTAAATATTACGTAATAGGTACACAGCTGAAGTTATCTGTATGCAGTCGACGGTTATCCGTTGATCTGTATTCCACACGGCTTACTTGCATCTCAAAAACACCAGGTGTGTCAAAAAGTAGCGCTGGAATATTTCCTGAAGTGAAGAGCTAATATTACCCTTCCCACATCACTTCCGTCTTTTTTCTTTCACTCGCAAAGTCTTTCTTCGTTTGGTGCTGTTGTTCACGGAGTTCTTATACCTGACGGTAACCAGAAAACCTTGCAAATAGTGCTGATCCTACGAAAAACCACAAAGTTTTAATTGGTCCATCTAGGGATGATCTTAATTTTGTCATAGATATTATAGATAGCTACATCATTAAATAATAGCTGACGAAGTCGTCCAACCCGATTGTGTAGGATTAAATAACGAATATGAACAATACGACCAACATAAATGACTGAATGACAGACCGTCAACGATTTACTCTTACGCGATTTAAGTTTCCTCATCTCACCACCGGCTGGCTACCATATAAGCATACGGAAGCTTTGCAGACTCCCTGCATTGATTTGCTTGACTCGTAAATGAGGTCGCAGTTCGACCGGTGCCAATGGCGAAGATAGCATACAATCGGCTATTGAATACAGGCGCTTTTGGTTCAGACATTAGGGCTGACTGTGTTGCTCTAGCTTTCTTTAATGCGCCTCAGCCTCGTGCGTCGCCGAGCATTTCTATCTATGCCGTGTTGCTGTAGCAAACTTTAATGCAGCTTAGACACACGAGAGCCACAGTCTTTCTACTGTTCGTGTTGCATGCTGCTGCTTACCTCAGTGCCACCTCTGATTTTGCCATGTTGCTGCAGCTTCCTTTAATGCACCCCAAATGCGCACGTCACCGTCCTTCCCCCAAATAGGTTCAAGCGCCGAATATGTTCGTAGTTCTTGACCTTTCTTTTATTGGTTATTTTCGGCCGAGGTCCAGTTGGTGTTTTGCACGCCGCCTCACTTGGGCAGATTGCAGTGGCCTGTTCGCTTTGCCTGCCTCTGGTAGCATTGTTTCTTCTCAAGGGAAGAAGCAGTAGGGAGTGATCTCCACAGTGCACGTGCCTCTCTCTTATCGGTCCGGCAGTTTCCCAATCAGAGCCCATCATAGTTTTGCTGTACGGTTATGCTCCTCGCACAGGAAACTTATTCAAGATATTTACCACTGAGCACTCTGCTACCATATCTATCTACTCTGGTCTGACTGGTACCTCATAAGGTTGTCCAACTTTCCAAATCATTCAGGTATGTTTTGCTGCAAGAAGACTTCAGAGTATTTAATATGCGATATGCACGATCAAGTTTCTTGTTGCAAAACTACCTACCCATATTGTCTTATTCGGGCATATCCATTTAGTTATGACTCTGTACTGACCTTTTATAGTACAGGTTGAACTATGACTGCCCTCTCATTCATGAATAGCCATGTCGTGTATAGAGTAGGAAGTTGAAATGCATGATTCAATATGAGAGTCCTCAAATATGTAGCGATTACCGAGTAGGCCTAACTCTTAGAAGCAGTTTGTAATACCAAAATACGAAATGCTTCTCATATTCACGACGGCCCAGCAGTCCCTGAGAAGTTGCTGATGTTTTTGGAATTTCGTTGTTTGTATGGTTTTAAAAAGCGTACCTATGTACACAATACTTTAATTTTGAACTCTTTTCGTACCCCTCAGGAGGCACCCTTAGCACGGGCCACAGGCCTCAAGATTAGGTTTACTCATCTTATGTCATGGGGAATAGCAGTCCGAACGGAACCCATAGGCTACTTTAATCTTAGCAAAGTCTTCGGCACGTCTGTCTTTGATGTCCACTTTGCTTCCATTTTATACTTCTTCTGATGATACTTTTTCTGTTCCTCATTTTTCCCAAATGCTGCTCCCAACATCCCTTGCACTTTGATCCCGTTTAGGAACACCTTCATATATGGACTCCACGTTTCTATAGACACAGTTACTACTTACATATCTCTGTTTTCCTTCTTAAAACATTGTAGATTTCTAGAAAGGCTTAAGCAACGTATTCGTTAACACTTCAGCGGTCACTAAAATTGACTATGGTAGTACAGATTAATCTCCCTTCTAGATGTGCCCCTTATAATGCAGTTGCATTATATAAATTTAACTGTTGAATTAAAGTTCTTAAGCATTGAAGCCCCCTCTCCTGACGTGTGGGTCGTTCTTTACGTACATTTGGTCATTGCTAAATACTGTGTTGCTTCTTAAATTGCCTAGTAGCGCCTTAAGTTAGTGAAGTGAGTTTTAATGTTGTGTATCTTTCCATTTCAGATCGAATCTTGTAACTATGCCTCAAAGAATTTATTTTTATTCCAAACTATTTTGACAGCCAAGTACGTGGATATAGAAATAGTTTCGTCAATTTGAACAATTTTGTAGTCTATAAATTGTTGGTACAAAAGTTATGTGTAAGAATATGCGTGTATTTGAAGTTGTACATTCAGAATATACGTGTATCGAATTATTGTTCCGCTGAAAAGTGAACTTGGGGTACATACCAGTCTATTTTTCAAGCCTCCTCCATCCGTCTTCTAACTGTAACCTCTAGTATATTTTATTCCAACCTCATGGTACAAATTTCTTCTAACTCATTTACGGTTAGAAGCTATCGTGTGAGCATTCCAGTAAACGTTAATTTTCCAGTACCGACGCCAGTATGACTCATGAGCTTCGTTCTACTCTCCATCGGGCACAAACTGTTCGTCTATTGCCTAGCTTTATTTTAGTGTGTTGCGTAGTGTTAGTCGTGTCAGCCGAATGGGATGGTCTTGGAAATCCCGTAGCTGGCTCAAACACAGTCCTATCGGATTCTTCGCAGTCCGACGTGCTGCTACCGAACTCTATTTCTTGGCCTCAAGCTGAGAATTTTAATAAAGATGAGGACCTCCCAAGTCGGCAGCATTCCTTAAAGAAGTTACATAAGAAACTAGGGAGAAGCAGAAGCCACAACATTCATCGTAAAAAGAAGAGAGCGAGGAGGAAGAAGAACCGACTCAAGGAAGACAGGAAGTTCTATCGAACGAAAACATATGAAAAATCTCATCGCGGTAGTGTCACTCCGGCCGATGTCAACTTGAAATGGAATACTGAACGCAACACTTGGGAATCGGTTGACAATGTTAATGCCAATCACCGCGTGAGGTCATTTCATAGGAAAGCTACAACATGGACGCCCCACGGCCAATTGGATATCAGCTCTAATGAAGTGTCTCAGGATCATAACATTCGCAGGGAACCAATAATCCAAGCGGGATCTTCTTCAATTGTTGAGCCAGCTTCACCAGTAAGACGTATTGGATCTATTCAATTCGAAACCTACAAAAGCGACGATAGTTCCTTTACTGCACAAGAACGCCCACTTCCAGCCCAAGAACCCGAATCTTCTGATCAATCTCAACTCCTGTCAACAGCATCTGTTACTGAGGATGAAAGCGGTAGGAACCCTACTCTGGGTTCTGAATTTTTTGACACTGAACGTAGATCTGCGACTTCGAGATGGCGTAGCCGTGTGGGGACTCCGCACCCAACTGCCTCTGGACTGACTGATACCTGGAGATCCAATGATTCTTATCGCTACCCCGGCACTCGTGTATCAAGCAACCGCCAGCGAATTGGCAGCCGCTCGCTGGACGATGATGGCCAAGTTTTGAGAAGTCGTTACTGGAGCAGGCGCTACTCTGTCAAACTCCCCAAAAGTTATGGTCGTGGGAGACATAAATCACGAGTTGTTGAGGAATCTTTCCGCAGGGTTGACAATTCTAGTGGTGACCTCATTAATCCATTTGACCTAGTCACTTCCTCTGCAGATGTATCATCCCCTTCCCGATCATCTACCACCGAAAGTGTCACCACTCCCGAACCATTACAGATCGGAAACCGCAGTACGTATGGAACATTTTCTGCCAGTGGCCGTGCTAACCACTTCAGTTTGAGCCTGAACAGCACGTTGAGCACTC
The DNA here is from genome assembly GCA_001587735.2 of Parhyale hawaiensis. Lineage (NCBI taxonomy): Eukaryota > Metazoa > Arthropoda > Malacostraca > Amphipoda > Hyalidae > Parhyale > Parhyale hawaiensis. The sequence continues at coordinate 25,888 of LQNS02278153.1, forward strand.
CTCATTATTTTCGAGTGCTAGACACCATGAATAGGCCGATAACTCCTTACAATTGGCGTCAACCGAAATCCCAACAACACCGCAGTGATCGCTCGCGCTCTCTCGGTACCAGAAAATTTTTCTCAAATGATGAGCAGGCATCGTCTACTTTACCAGAGATTTCAGCAGATGGATCCTCCACCCACCGTCGTGTCAGTAATTCACGTTCTGAATCTACCTACACTGCTAATTCGGACAAGCAGACGTCTATTTCACCAAGAGGCAACAGAAATGCTCAGCGGAGCAACTTGGCAGTTCTACGAAACGCCCGATCCTTCGATCTCTATGGTCGAGTGTCATCTGCCAATTCTTCGGCTTCCGTCCTGCCGCTCTCTAGTGACACTGTATCCCAGCACTCCCCACCTTCAAAGTTGACGAGGCCTCGCGCTAATCTAAGAACACATTCGCGGTCTGCTTCCTCTAGAAGGAGGAACAGGCTCCATCCCTCTGCCTCTCCAAGAGGCGGCCGCGTTGCAGGTACCTCTGCCGATGTGAAAGCCAGACTTCGTGATAGCAACAGGCTCCATGCCCGAGATGAGAACGAGTTCACTGCACCCGAAGTCGGAACAGCTCCGAAGAGACCAAACATCGTAGTCATCCTTACTGATGATCTGGATGTCGAATTAGGTAAGTCAACTCACAGGTTTTGTGCAGAAAAGTTTGTTGTTATGAGATTTCACTAGGCTTGTGCTACTGCTTTGCATCAGCATCTTATTTTTGATACCTAGCCTACCTGTGATCTAGCACCTTGTGTGGCACGATCCCGCCGCTCAATGAAGACAATTATTTCCATACGGTACCTAATCATCTATTTTAGTTCAGTTGGTATATCCCTTTACAAGTGCCTTGTCATTTCTTCACTATAAATAACTCACATGTATACCTATAGCTATGTATTTATATTTTGTGTTTGAGTCATCCGTACCTGTTTGTCAAAGTGTTTATTGTCAAAAACTTTTGTTTTGCCTAGTGCCTTTGCGTTTTCCCATGTCTTTACTGTTGGATACGAGTTCTACATTTCTTAGGTAAGGTAATAGATTTTCTGCACCATTTTGTTTACTTTTTGTCTGTATTTGTATAGGTTCGCTGAACTACATGCCTCGCCTACAGCGCCTCATGCGGGAGGGTGGAGGTCTGTTCCCACACTCGTACACCAGCACTCCCATGTGCTGCCCCTCCCGTTCCTCCATGCTCACTGGCATGTATATACACAACCACGAGGTGAGTTTTGATCGTAAGTGCAACGTTATGCCCACTGAAACGTTAATACCTACGCAAATGAGGCAAGTTTTTCACTAACTTTCAGTAATACTCACTGGCATGTATAGGGATGGTCACGAGGGAAGTTTTTCATTATAAATGGAAATTCGTGCTTACTAGGCTACCTACATGATGCCTCTCTCCTCGAAGGCACAGGATTAACCATTACTAGGTTTATTTGGGCTTGTACATCCTATGCTGTTGGTGGTACTCTTGCTTTGGTGAACCCTTAGGTTGCCTTTGTCTTGGCTAGCCATTTGAGACGTCTTTCTTGCCCATTTTGCTCCCTTGCTTCTATTTTCATTTTCGTGCTGTTGTTTCGTTCTTTTCTTCCTCTTCTTTCTGTGTTGGACTATCATCATTTCTATCGACATTGCTACAATACGTGACCAGGGTTGCGGAGTCAGATGGTTCTAGTCCAACTCCTGGCCTTCCAGATTTTCCAGCTCCTGGTCCTCAAAATTTCCAACTCCAACTAGTGTTTAACGTAACTATTATATACGGTACCGGTATGTCTAACTAATTTTACCTTTACATACTCACCTATTAAGCTATTGATAGTAGCTAGTTTTTAATGTTTAAAATGATACTTTCCATCATTAGCACGATTTGTAACATTGAATTTTCATATATTTATAATTCAGTAATAATTATCCAGAAAACCTGTTTATAGGATGGGCCAGGGTAAAATGGAAAAATATTCTATTTTTTTTGTCATGCCTTTTTGTTTGATGAGTTTTCTGTCCTGATTGTTGCATAACCATGGCGCATGAATTATGCTATCAAAATGTATCAAGTAAAAATACCTAGGTGCACCGTATCATAGTTTTTTGAGACCCGGTAGTTTTCAAAAATTTTGCAAGTTTCTAAAAAATATTGCATTTTAACCTGTAACTCCAAAAGTATGAAACCTAGATCCACATGTTTAGGATCGTTTGATTGGACAGGGATTAAAGTACCTATATATCTAAAGATAAATTTGAAGTTTCACTTAACAGTTTTTATTATTAACCCTTAAATGCATAGCGTGCCATATATGCAGCATATACCAATAGTGTTATTTCTACGGGTGTGCTATGATTAAATCAGGCATTTAAGGGTTAAAATATTGCTGTGGGGTCAAATCATTCAAATGGGTCCATGCGACTTTTTTTTGTTAGGCTTATCTAATTTATATAAATCAAATATTTGGTTTTAAAATTTGGCACTATTAGCAATTTATAGCCAATGCAAGCAATGTAACAATGCATGTAGAAAACCTTCCAAATTTTACATATTTTCAGTGAATTCCTTAAAATGCAAAGTTATGCTTGTTTGACCATAGCCCACCCTGTGTATCTACTAGATGACAAAAATATAAGTACCGTAGCTACATCAGCTTAAGTTGTAAATATTTTGTTGGTATTTCAAATTGAATTTTTTATTATGTGCACCACTTGGGACTGAAATTATCTAGTTAATGTATAAAATCTAAAATGTTACGATGTGTTAGCATTAGGCAGGACTCTGCTTAGACCATCTAGTTATGATACTCCATTGTCAATGGAAAAGATGCAGATTAAGCCATCATACAGCTACAAAATATGTCCGCACCTGCAAAATCTTTTCTTATTTTTTACAACTTAAGACTGAAAACACTGAATTTTTTGAAAAATGAGATCCCGGAGTCACAGTCAGTCTAAAAATACAGAGTCCGACTCTTAGAGTAAGTGAAATTCCTACTCCGACTTCCCCTCAAAACCACCGACTCCGCAGCCCTGGACATGTACTCTCCTTTTCCGCTTGGGCAACACTGTAATTGTGTCGAGAGAGGCTTAAGCATGGTATTCACTCACTACGTGGTGCCACAGCCAGTTGCTGTGCTGTCCATCCCCCACTTATACAGTAGGTTCTTGACTGTCTCTGAACAGGTGTACACCAACAATGACAACTGCTCGTCCACTCGGTGGCAAGAAACCCACGAGCAGCGCACCTTCGCCACCTACCTAAGGGATGCTGGCTACAATACAGGTGAGCTGAACTACTGTAAGTCCTCCACGTACGGATGGGTGCTGGTCCTGGTTGAACTAACATAACCTTATCTCGTGGCAAACTAGTGACGCCGCGGCCAATCAATGGAATCAACTTTATTGGTATGGACAACATGCAGATTCCTGATTGACTTTGATTGATTGATCGATCAATGAAGTTTTCTTTTGTCTGTCGAAAGATTTTAACACATTTTGTTTAAGTGAAGACAATATATATATCTTTAGGTTTCCTAGATATTTTAAATGTGGAAATTTCTTGCCTTTTGGAAGTGTGGAATAGTTTTGAATGCCTATTGCCCAAAAAAAGTCTTTCTTTTAATCTTTCAAAACAGCCATTTTCAATTTGCGATTATTCATGGAAGTGGTTTATCTGGGGCATTCCGAACCTAATTTTCTTGAAACAGATCCTTCTCGCTTGTACCTTGAACCAGTTTGCATCACAGTTCCCGGTGATGTTGTTGCTTTTTCCTTCCTCATAAGCTCTAACATCTTGATAAGTCAGGTCTGCTCATCTTAAACTTCTAATTCCATTACTTGCTTCTTCATAAGTTTACCTTTCTATTTTTTGCTGTAGCCATTTTAATTAAGGCCGATTGTATTCAGTACTGATAATATTCTCATTAAAGAAACTGAACTAAAACCTGAACAATGTTTTTGAAAAAAATAAAATAGAGTAAAAATATGATGTTTTTGAATTCTTGCTTCATTCATTCCCACATTAGTATATAGCTACCTATTATAGGCCGCGGACCCCATAGCTTTTCTTAAGCTTTGCTAGGCTTTTTGAATTTCTCTCTTTAATTCCTCTCGTATATTCCTGTTCCTACTTTCTCTGACCTTGTATTTTCTTCCTCTTCTTTCCCTACTTACTGTACCTAGTCTTGAGTGGTGTTACATGCCGGTTCCCCGTTTTTGACCAGCAACATATCTTTCTTCTTTTTTTTCCTCTGGAAACACTGTATTACATATGTCTCAGGAGCTTAATAGAAAGTGTTAACTAGATGCTATGCCAGGCAATGCGCCACAATCTTGTTTGTTTTCCTCGTTTTCTTCTTTTTTCATGTTTGTAGCAGTGACTACAGCGGCTCAAGAAATGAGAATAAATCTTAATCCTGATCGCAATGGGCGGCTCTAGAGCTCCAAATTTGTTCTATGCTAGGTTCATATATGTACCTTCTTTTTCTTTGTTTGTAACAGTAAATACGATTATACGACATATGACGAAACAATTATAATCCTAATCGCCGATGGTGACTTCTGCATTTATTCAAGTAGCGAGCCGCAGTCTACAGCCTGGCTTATAGTATCGTCCGATGTGCAGGGTATTTTGGCAAGTACTTGAACAAGTACCGTGGCCCGTACACGCCTGCTGGCTGGAGGGACTGGATGGGCCTGCGTCTTAACTCGCGGTACTACAACTACACCGTCTACAAAAACGGAGAGAAGATCCGATATGGTGACTCCTATCCTAGGGTAGGTACTGTCACTTTGTGTAGGAAAGAATCAATTGGTCGCGTCTGCTGTTGGTTCATACCCGACTAGCATCAGAGGACCGCGCATCATGCGCACCACAAACGCTACGGTATATTTAGCTTGGACTAATATTAAAACTACCGGGTTCTTTTCCTTGATACTGGATGATTCAAGTCTTTACCATGCTTGACCAAAACTAAGACTTCTGTAGCCATGATCTTAGCTGCTTGTGAATGTCATTATGCCGTTCGGAAAGTCTTTTTCTTCAGCTTCTGCCTCCCGCCGAAGTGACTTAGTAGATTCTTTTTGGTTTAGCGCTTGGGTTCTTAATGAGAAGGAATCCTAGTTCAAGTGATGAATAAATGGGACTACAGATTGGACAACTCAGGCTGCTAGCATCTAGCTCCCCAGCCCAGGAATTGTACCTTGTCGGGCAGACAGATCTTGAATTGAAGAAATGGTATTCTGACATTTGGAGAGAGGAATGACTGTTGATGTAAAATCACTTTAACCCCAACTGGGAAATCCGCATGCCTCTAGCGCCATAGCTTAAACATCTGTGGTTGACTGCAGCTGTACATTCCTCTGGGAGAGCGAGCATCTATCTGCGGCGCGAACCAGGACATGAGGGCTTCTTAGTTGCAGTTGTGCGGCCAAGATCACTTTACCGTTACGGTTAGGTAGCTACTTGTTTTTTTTTAATTATAATTTTGAATTCTCATCACAGGACTATTTCCCTCACGTAATCACAAACGAAGGCATACGCTTCTTGCGGGAGAACTCAGCGAGACGCCACGGCTTCCCCCGCAAATTCATGCCCGGCTCTTCGGACACAAGCTCTTTTGGGGATGTTCAACACGCTCCCCCGGGTCCTCCTCCCATGCTGCTGGTGCTGAGCTACCCTGCCCCTCACGGTCCTGAGGACGCGGCTCCTGAACACTCCAAGCTGTTCCTCAACGCCACTGACCACCAGTAAGTAAGCTTTGCATACCAGTAACGTTTTAGTCTCAGGTAACTTACTTGCCTCTAAATATAGTGTAGGTACACTAGCGGGCAAATAAGAGAACGATTTTCATTACTTGAAAATAAAGGTTAACCATGTAGAGTAGGTTAATGAATCTTTTGATGGGGCCCTAAGGAATGTATTTAACATATTTCTACAATATATCAGGACAAACATAACTATATTTAATACATTAGAGCAATCTAACAAACA
>LQNS02278153.1:39378-50734 GCA_001587735.2 Parhyale hawaiensis
TCATCCGGCAGCGGTTCATGCTTAGCAGGGGCGGGTCAGATCATCCCGTCAGCGGTTCATGCCTAGCAGGGGCGGATCAGATCATCCGGCAGCGGTTCATGTATAGCAGGGGCGGGTCAGAGTCTGAAACGCCTCGCCGAGATACTAGTATCGTAACTTTACGACCTCAGACTCCAGTGCAGGGAGATTGCTAACTGCTGAAGTTTTTATTTTTCATACACAATTTAACAATTGAGTATCCCTTATGCATTGAGCTCGCTATACAGTGTGTCCAGATAGGACCCACTTTGATCATAATTTTGTCAGGATCAACGTACACTAGTGTCACGGAATTGTACGTAGTTTACGTTCCTGTGACTTTACGAAGTGTGTGAGAATCCAGGCCCTGGCTGTCCCCGAAGAAGTTGGATGAGCGAGCGCCCATTTTAGACTTCCAGATTTCGTCCATCCAACAACCCTCCTTACTCAGACCCTGCGATCCTGGTGTAAACCTCAATGTTCTTAGCATTGACCGTGATGTAAAGAGAGAATGAAGGAGCATGTAGGTAGCTACATGTCGTATTCTTGTACAGGAAAACCCCAACTTTCAAGCACAGTTAGCAGTTGCTTATAATTATAAAGCCAGCGTGGTTCTTGAAAGACAGAGCTTCTTTCATTTTATTTTTCTTTGTGTTATAAATTCTCATCCGTTACTCCGGTACTCAGAAATAGCTCGCAGCGTTTGACTTGGATACAGCGTTTCTCGGTATCTGTGGCATGTAAACCAATCGGAACTTTATAGGCATTTATCCGATGTTATCTGATACCTACCTTCCATTATCTACTCATAGGCAGCCGATAAGTGCCTATAAATTTCCGATTGGGAGGCGATATAAATTCTCTGTAGGCAGTTATAGGACCGTTTATCTGATTGTGGTTCATAGTTACTTATCCAACCAGCTACTCGGAAATAGCTCTCGTTGACCTAGCCCGGACGTTCATTGATATCGGCGGTGGGCAGACTGAACTTTTTCTTTATGCATAATGCAGTACAATATCACTGTCGTGCTTACGTACTTGCGTTGAGTAATTTCTCTTCCGTTACACAGGTACTCGGAAATAGCTCTCAATGTTGACCTGGCCCCGACGTTCTTAGACATCGGCGGTGTTGAGGCGCCTGCACACATGGACGGCCGGTCCCTGCTGCCCGTCTTGACTGGACGGCAGATGGAGGATCAGTGGCGACACGTCTTCCTGCTGGAGAGGTGGGTGCCTACCGTGCGCCTACTTCCGTAGGCTTTTGATAATTTTCTTCTAAGACTGCCTGTAAGAGTGGATCAGATTTTTTACTCGTTTGTTTTGTACATATGCCTACTGTAGTGTTTAACCATATACGAGAGCTATCCAAGCCGTTAGATGTACATTAACGGGATGGCTTGTACAAGAACTCTTGAAATTTTAGAGCGATGTTGCGAGATACCTAGGGGTAACTACGTTGACCCATTACCGAGTTAAGTGATCGTCTCAGCCATGGTTACTACCGTAATTCTATTCGTGTTGAAGCGGTTTTCAGTCACTCGGCAGAAAGATGAAAATGAGGAGTCTACCCTTGTTTTGTTATGTAGGGTAACCAGTTATGTTGATTAAACGAGTTGAGGGTCAAGAACAAAGGTTACAACAGAGTATCTTGTGCAACGTCCACCAAATGTCAGTCGGACTTTTCTGAAGATTGCTGTTGTTAGATGTTCTCTGAAACTAGGGGTAATGCTTGGATAATAATTATTAAATCGATTAAAGCTCTTCTGCCTCCTTCCGGAGTAGTGTGGCGAAAAGGACCTTAAATTCTAGCGGGTGCTCGTTTTCCGTATGAGAATAACATGGGGGAGGATTTGCTGGATTACTCAAGCATCGAACACAGAGATGCTGAAATTTATTCAGAACGATATGTTAGACTTGTGCTTTTAGCTATTGCTTAGGAAACTAACCTTGATTCCCATCGCATTGTATAGCGTTATTTAACTTAATCTAACCTAACAGTACTTAATTGTTATCTATCTGCCTATGTTGGCTTCAATTCAATAATCACAACACCAATGAAGTGCAATTGGGGCATAGGATGGGCCGTAGGCCACAGGTTGAGGTTAGTGAGGTTCTCCCATCCTACGTTATGGGAAGCAACGCACCCAGGGGAACCCATAAGTTACCTTATTTAGGTTCGTGGTACGTCGGTCTGTCGTGCGCACTTTGCCTTCCCTCCATTTTCTTACTTCTACTGACGACGCTTTGTACTGTTCTTCCTCTTCTTTCCTGGTTTGTTATTGCAATGCGCGTTGATGTATGAGAACTCCTTCGTACATGGGTTCCACCTTTTTATCGATATATTTTCTTCTCTTGTCTAGGGAAGCTATAACAACGTATCAAGTCACACTTACAAATGGAATGTCTTAGTGAGAGAGATTCTAATATCAGTGGGTGGGAGAAGTGCATAAACTTCTCCTTCCATTGCTTGGTGTCTTAACGGCAGCCGTGTTGTTCCTTATGTAGTTTATTGCTCCAAAACTATTCATACTTCTATTCATGTCTCAGTTAGTGCTATGCTCACAAAAACTATTGGAAATGACGAAAGTGCACTCATAGGTACTTACTCCTGAACCTCAGGTAAGACCTGGTAGTGGACCTTGTCTTGTGAAATGAGGAATTCCATACAAACGATATTCTGCCCTTTGGAGGTTACAATCGAAGCGTTAAGAAACGAATTAAATTGCTAGCTTTGTTGTGAAAACTGTTGTACGTTAATCAATTCATTCCGTAACTTCAACGTAGCTCATGAAGTTGGAGCTGTGTTTTTCATGAAACGGGTGACTCATTGGTGTGACCTGTGAGTCTGTGACTTCATCTTCGTAATGCTGGGTGAGGAGCGTTATTATTAGGTTGGAAGCGGATCTGACAGCTAGAGCCAATTAATCGGTAGCGATTCTCAATGCTTCAATGCGCCGCCCGTCGAAAATTATGAAACTGATGTATAATTGTTAGTCCAGTGTGCATGCACCTTACTTAATTTCCCTCTCGTCATCCTCTCATCGGACGTCTCAGAAGCTTGTGGGCAGCGACCACAAACTGAAAGTCTGCTAATTCTTTGCAGCTCAGGGCGTCACCGCGACGAAGAAGTCCTTCAGATGAAGGCCCAGAAGCGCTATCAGCAGCTCAACAGACTGCTGGAGCGTGAGGCCAAAATCAACACCACGCGCCAAAACATCCTGAAAGCCACGGCCGGCATCCCGCTGTCCTCCACTTCATCGTCCTCATCCGACAACTCCAGTGATCACGACGTGCTCATCTTCTCCCCCCTGAACGCCACCGCCGCGGCTCCCTCCAGCGGCGGGTCGCTGCTGGACGACTTCCCTCTCTACACCTCCAAGCACGAGCACCTGGAGGTGGTGTGTCAGAGTGAGGAGCTCCAGGCCCCTTGCAGCCGGTCAAAGAAGTGGCGCTGTGAACATGACGGCTTCCGGTAAGTGCCTTAGTGTTCAATGGGTACCTAGTGCTGAAAGATTTCGCTTTGAAATTGGGATGTACAATGCCAACAGGAGTAGATTATCTCCAAAGCGCTAGTAGCCATTCTACTATTCGACTTGAAATTTTGACCATATAGTCACTACTATATCACACTACTACGAACAGAATATACTGTAAGGAGGTTTATGTGCTTCAGCATAAAATCGCTTAATTTTTCTGTCAGAAAATTAGTGAATCTTATGCCACAGAAGTTCCTTTATATTAGACGAGATACCATGTGCCTAAGGTAAGTGTAAATTCTTGCGTATTGATAAAAAGGTTTAACATTTTGTTCTTAGCTACAACTTCAGCAAAAGTAGTAATCATTACTTACTTATATTTTATTGTATTGTATTAAGTGACTATCATAGCTATAATATGCTTTTCGCACATGCAACATGCGATACAAATTTCAATGTAGCATAAGTATCGTATTGTACGACCCAGTACTTTGTTTATGAGGCGAACGGAGTTTGTCCTCGGGGCCAACCATGGTTCTAAATCATGGGAATAAGTATAAACAGGTTAAGTCCTGCAGAAGATCTACCTATAGGGGTCAACGGAAGCTCTTACCGATTTCAACCGGCTTCGGACCTGGCACATTGTATATATACTTGAGCCCGTGCTTGTAATCTCCACTATCATAACTCGTGCAGACAGTAAGCTTAGCTTGCCTACACTCTGAAGCATTACTAGACTGTATTTTGTCTTCTTTACAGTGCAGCTGTGCCTTAGCTCCTAGTTGCTTATCACTTGCAGCTGATTTTCAAAAGTGATGTATCGTAAGATGTGAATAAAGCAGAAGCACTCGGCCAATGTCTCCTCTGCCCCTATAGCCTGACCAACTCGATATACAGTCCGGAACTTAAACATAGCAGCAACATCCTAGCAATGCTATTTCACAAGTATGATATCCTTTTATTTTGGTTACCTACCAAGGTGGCGCCTGAAGAAGTGCCGACCGCGCGTCCAGTTCCGTCGTGCCAACTGTGTGTGTGGACCCGAGCAAGGCATGGGGTACTTGGTGCGGCTTGATGCTGAGGAGCGGCGCAGACAACGGACCTTCCTCCGCAGACACGCATCCAAAGGTGAGACTTGCGAGTTGTAAACAAGCTCTCGAAGTGAGCTTGAAACTTCTGCGTCTTGCTGTGAAAATTCCTGTACCTTGAATTAAAAACAGAGAAATCTACAGAAGATGAAGGGTGTTCGAACTGATGTAAGACCAACGTGTTTCCTCTAGATTTTGTTTGTCTTAGCTGAGCTCTGCAATTATATGACAACAGTAGATGTTTGATGAAATTTTGTTCTTGACCTTAGGAGACCAGGCTTAGCTGCTTTCTCCCTCCCTTCGCAATGCTCGCCGCCCTCTAATACACTACCGTAATTTTTACCATTAGTACTTAGTAGTCTGAATTAAGTAATCTAATGCTACAATATTTACTTTTTGGTAAAAACCAACTAGCTCATCAGGGGGTTTTCGGCCCGTAAGGTTCGCCCATGGGGACCATGTAAGTTACCTACCTTAACCATAGCTAGGCCTTGGGGAGCATCTTTCTTCCGTGCCCGCCTTACTTCCCGCCAGTTTTACTCTCCTACTGATGATGCTTCCTTCTGTTCTATCCCGACTTGCTGTGCCCCCGCGCGTTGATCCTCTGTGGGAACAGCCTCGTGCATGGGTCCTGGTTCATCTATGCATACTATAGCTGCGTCTCTTCGTTTTTCTCTCTAAGGACATCATATTGGTGGTGGGTTAGGGAGGATTAAACTAGCGTATACAGTAATAATTTCGTCATTTTCGTCGTAGTAAAGCGATATCGGTGAACTATTATTACTAAAACTAACAAGTGGCATAATCAGTGAAACTATTGACTGCAAGAACAGTTTTACCCTGAAGAGTGTCACATTACTCCTAATACCTGCCACTTATCCAAGGGAGCAGCGACAAAATGACAAATAACACAATGTCTGTTATGTCATGGCCAGACCTGAGGGAGCTCAGCCCCCGGTTCCTGCGAGCGTTCGTGGACGTGGACAGTCGGGAGGTGGCAATGGAGAACATCAGACTGCGGGCACATCGCCGGCAGCAAAGGTTAGATCATTTGTTGTGACAGTAAAGGCAGGTTCACACGACAGTCAAACGAATGTGTGCTCTCAGCTGAGCGTCCATATGTGTTTCTGTGTCATGACACATAACTGTGTGTACCAAAAGAATAAGTAGAAACGTTAGCAGTCTAGTAACTTAGCTCAACAAGTGTCACTAATAAAGTTTCGGATGTCTTTTCGAATCTGAAGGGAAGTAGAACTCGAAATGCTATGCACTTGTGTTTCAACGAACGCAGCAAGTCATTCAGACACTGAACTGAAAGAACGCATTCGTATTTTCTGCGGCGTGACCCCGCCTTTAATTAACAGTACTGTATATATAATGACCTCCGAACAATTTGGAGGTGGCGTTAGGCTCGGGCCACGTCGCCGAGGTTAGAAGTTAGCTTGCATTGTTTATTGTTAGCGAAGTGTCTGCCGAGAAAGAGTCGTGCGAAGTCGGGCTTTAGGTGGAGCTGGAGTCAAGTGTCGGCGCCCGCTGGTTGCTTGGCTGAAGATCAGGATAAAATGACAAACTCTAACTGCTGAAGTCTCACTGAGACATATTTTTCAAAAATCATCGTGAGATATCGGGTCCCAAATGAAGCAAATACGTATTATAGCACACAGGACACTGTATATGACGAAACAAAAACTTTTTTAGCTCAATCCAGGTGTCTGTTTTGGTAGCGATTACAGTAGCCGAGGATCCTGGTCCCGATTTCGGGAAGTTGGATGTCGTTGATCTACACTTCATTCTTACTTTCAGGGTTGCCCGCAGTGTGGCTGCTAGTGACACAAGTCGGCGCAGGGGTGGAAGGGCTCTGCATAAGGGCGGGCGCCGTACTGTCCGCCACGACTCGGGCGTCGCTGTTGCCGACGAGGACAGCCAGTATTCTGGTGCTCCTGACCTTCGTCCTGGCTCCGGTGCTGGGGATTTAGCAGATGTTGCTGCCGTCGAAGCTACCCAAGTTCCTGATGAGGAGTACGGTGCTACGGATGCCGACGATGCTGAAGTATCTGGCGTTGTGTTGTCCGAAGATGATGTGCTCCTGGGCAATGGAGACTCCCCACAGGTGCGTTCACTATTACACCGCGTGTAGCAAATTAAATGAAAGTGGGATGTATAGTTTTAATAACATCTTACACTGCCGAACAAACTAGACCAGTAGAAAAGTGTCCAAAGAAGATAAGGTGGTCCCGATTTCGGGTAGTTGGCTGTCGCTGTGGAGACCCCCCACAGTTAACGTTACTGTGTGTTTAATAAATAACAGCGGATTTAAAAGTTCCAGAATTAATGCTAATAGCTGTCTACACTTTCGTGCTTGGGTTCCTCATTTCTATCGACACACTGTACTGTATATCCTTTCTTACTTCCTCTGTTAGATTGTCTTTATAGCGGAGTCGGAGGCCCAAACTATTAGTTTAATATTCCAGTGAACAGTAGGCTGTGGTGTATGCTAGTCAGCAAAGTTTATTTAATTTCTGACGCTCTAGGTCAGTGGTTCTCAACCTGTTAGTGCGCCGCAAGTCACTGGCCAATCAGAGTCTGACCATTTTATCAAGGCAGTTTGACCGTGGTCAAATTCCTCTATAGCTTTGCCAATTCTATGGGTATTTCTGAGATCTTGTTTTGCCCATATCTTAGTCCCGTCCACTACTTGTATAGAGCTATAGAGGAATGTGACCTCGACCGAATTGCCCTGATAAAATGGTCAGACTATAGCTATAATGACTATTTAGTTCTTTAGCAATTTGATGTGAAATCTATGAGTTTTTGGTTTGAGATTCAAAAATGCTGGAAACCACTCATGTCACTTGAAACAGAACGTATTACGTTAGTTAACCTGTTCCATACACGTACCGAACGCGATTGAAAGAATCGTAACTGGTGACAGATGCGCGGCACTATTTGCCATACTAAATTAGGGTACCGCCAATGGAAACCGGTTGAGAACCAGTGCTCTAGGTCTTTGTCGACTATCTTATGAAGCCGGAATTGCATTAACCTGCTGCTACTCCAATATAACGGCTGACTGCTATCGGTCTCGACCCGCGCCGGAACGATAAAGCACGTTATAGCCGGTTCGATCTGTCAAGAACGTTTATGTACTGCCCGAAGCTCTTTGATCGCGTTCAGGCCGTTAGTTTTACTCTTGACTTATACTTTTTTTTTAACAAAATGGATTTAGAATAACGTAAAACCGAGTTTTGGCCCTGCTAAATAAAATTTGTGTCTTTTTTTTTTTTTGCTGTAATCACAAAAAAGGTTGCGGACCCTAAAACTACAATAAAAATGGCTTTAACGAGCATTAAGGTCGAACGGGCTCTTTCAGTATTGATCTTCTTTCGGGAACGTCTCTTAGCTCCTGGCAAAGGATTGGGCAGAAATCGCTGGCCGTAAAGCCTCGGAAAAGAAAGACTAGATTGAATTCCGTACGTTTGAATTTCTCTCGCCGTGGTCCAGGTGATGTTATGCTCGCAACCCGTCGCTTGCAAAAGTGATACTGCATTCCGTGGCCAGCGGGAGAGCCTGCAACGAATTATCTCGGCATTGCACCTAATGCTTTGAGCTGCTTTTTCTGGCCGTCTTAGTAAGCTTAACTCCAGTAACTTTTTGAACTTTGCAGCTTCCATGCATTTCGAATATGACAGGGCGTACTGTTGAACCATCTCGCTGCCGGAACGGTGAGGATATGAGAACATTTCTTTGCGGCCGCGTCGACGCCATTTCTGATCAGGACTTACACTTCACAAGTACTTCCAGTTCGGTCCAAGTATCCGGTAACCATTCGCTCAGTTTTATTTGCAGTCATTCCTACTTAAACTTTCCAACATACAAGTTTGCGAAGATCTCTAATTTCTGTTCTATTGCGGGACAACAAAATCTAAAAAGGCTGCATAGCTTAGCCTGAATTGATGACTAACTAGAACGCCTCGTGGACTAAGAACATCACCTGCAAGGGGGGATGGAAGTTGCAAGTGTTCAGCCGACAGTTTTTCCTCTTTTTACATCTAGGTCAAACCACCTTACTACCTGAATGAGATTTTGAAGATAGTTGCTTCTAGCAGTTTTTGGTAGATTGACATACAAAATGAAGCATTTCCTTTCACCTTTCCCTCTTTTTTTTCGCTAGTAATTATTACAATTTTACTCGCACAGGACTCAGTTCATGCCTACGTGGAAGAAGAGGAGCTAAAGGACATCGAAAGGCAGATACATGATATTTACCATGAGCTTCAGGACCTGGAGGTAAGCTAATGGTTGCTGTTGTTGCTGGCAGGGTTGCGGACTCGGAGGATTTGAGGGGGAGTCGGAGTCGAAATCTCACTTGCTCTAGGAGTCGGAGTCAGCAATTTTAGCCCGACTCCGGAATCCCATTTATAAACAAATATCATTCAATTCTGAATTTTCAGTCACAAGTTTAAGAAAAAAAAATTCTAAATGTGGACATTTTTTGTACATTTCTCTTTTACAGCTATAGCTACCATGTATTTTCCTATTCCATATGATAGGACATTGAGAAAATGTTGGGTAGAACTTTCCCACCTGGTAGCTACTTAATGGGAGGGAGGCAAAATGATCCATTTTGGACCGATTGTTCTGAAATTTGCGTAGTAGCTATATGTATTTTTGAAAAGGAAACCCATTTTGCTCCGACAATTTTTTTTTATTGAAGCCATAGTTTTTGAGATAATGAGAAATATATATAAATATAGCTATATGCATTTTTTCTAAGTTTCAAAGGAATAGAAGTCAATGAGTTTTCATACTAAATAAAAGCAAACTGTAGAGTAGGATTTTACATTTTTACCCTTTTTTTTTAACACAGCTCAAAACCGATTTTTTTCCCTGTATTTTAATTAGGTAGTGATCGGACAGAATAGAAAATGGAGAGTCCAGCTGTAAAGTTTTGTTAAGAATGTTTCAAGGATTCCAAAACTGTCATTGTTTTTATTGTAGCATGAAAACTCATTGAGTTCTATTCCTTTGAAATTTAGAAAAAAATGCATAGGCACCTGTATATTTATATATATTTCCATTATCTCAAAAACTAAGGCCTAAATAAAAAAAAATAGTAGGAACAAAATGTGTTTCTTTTTCAAAAATATTCAAATTTCAGAATAATCTGTAAAAAATAGATTATTTTGCCCCCCCCCCCAATGCCTCCTCACATAATGTACCAGGAGCAAAAGTTTTACCCAAATTTTTTTTAACCCTTTGCCTCCTGACGGCATCACCAGATGCCACTCTCTATTTTTCCCCATACAAAAGCTATACATCATGTAAATTACCCAAGACACTCACGGCATCTTTAGTAGCCGATGCAAAAAAATACTGTTTTTGCAAGTAAAACTAAATTTTTTCTCAAATAGCTATGTGTTTAACTAACCTATTTTTCATAAATTTAACAAAAAAAGTGAAGAAAAATGTTATCTGAATTTCAGGAGGCAAAGGGTTAATGTCCTCATGTCATCAATTTAATGTCCCAAATGATGCAAAATATCATTGTATATGTACATTGTACAATACACCTATCATCTTCAACTTGATGTGTATAGCCTATATTAGCAAAAATTATTTGGTCATGTTTAATATTTGCATAAAATATCTACTTACTTACTTGTTGGACATAGGAGTCGGAAGTCGGAGTCGGAAAATGTTGAGAGCCAGGAGTAGGAGTCGGAAATTCTGGAGGGCCCGGAGTCGGAGTCGGACCTTGAACCATCCGACTCCGCAACCCTGGTTGCTGGCTAACCCGGTTTATTTCTGATGTGTGGCTCGTGCTGTTGTAGTCATACTTATACAGTACAATACTATTACCTACCCTTTGTCTCTACTACGCTAGTACTATGCTGTGCCCTGCGCAAGTGTATCGTGTCCCTATGCGTATCCAATAAAGTACGGTATGTATTTATTTTATTCATTTATGGACCAACACGTCTGTTAGTGTGACTGGCTTCCTCACTTACTGCTCTTTTTGTGTGTGTGTGTTCCTTGTAAAATTGTAGTTGAAGCCCCGCTGAAAATGCAAGCCAACTATCCAATATTATTGTCCAGTGCTTGTTATAAGAGGAGTTACAAAGGATACTGATGCACTGGTAGTTTGAGGGCCTTTCTGACTTATTGCTGTTCTTACAGCCCGCATTGCATCCGTGAGGATGTATAGTTTTTGCAGTGTCTGTGTTTGTCCATCCGGACCTCAGTCAGGGAACTGTCTGTCCGGAAAAACGGTCCCTTTCCTGTCATTTTTTCTGCTCAGACCCAATTCCATGTGTTGCCTGGGCATGCTCTGCTAGCTTTCTGCCAGTTTTGGTCCTTTTCGTATTTTTTATAGGGACTGGTCGTTACGTCCATGAATCATTGCTAATCAAGCGTAATTAAAGCAAGGGGCGTTTCTTGTAGTGGCTAGTGTTTTTTATGCGTTTTCCAGTTTATAGTTGATGTAGAATGTTTGAGTAAATTTTTAGGGTAAATTAGTTTAGGTTGGGATTGGTTATGTGGGGCCTGGCTTAGTTCTGTTTAGTTTGATATATTTCGAAAAGCTCTATTTTTTTGCGAACCAGACAAATTCAATATAAAGGAAACTAGCGCCTATGCATTTTCGACTGATATATATATGTTTAGAGCCTACTGGAAGTTCAACTTCCACTAGCCTCTTGCCCCCTGTGGGCGGGTGGCTCTCACCCACTTCAGCCTGTCTGGGGTCAACCAACCGGTGTCTAGGAGTCGGAGACC
>LQNS02278153.1:67461-87770 GCA_001587735.2 Parhyale hawaiensis
AGATACCACCACCAACTAAGACATTATCCCCTTGTTCGCTAAATACATATACTTTATGTAAAATTAATATTAGTCGCTCCTTAATGCTTCCTATTATTGTAGAATGAGACGTACTCCGCGCCCTGGCGGCGCACGAGCCTGTGGATAATTCGGGAATAATTCGGCGCGATATAGGCATTGTGCCACTGAAGCGCTAGTAAAACCTTTACTACTACTACTACTACTTGAATGGAATAAGCGTGAGAAGATACATGCTGACAAGGTTGGAGGGCCATATGAAACGGGTGATATAAGAATATTTTCGAAGAACTTTGGCGTAATGTGGTTTAGAAAGTAATAAGTATTTAGTCAAAGTGTTGACATGAGAGAAAATTGATTTTGCATTTTCAATCTGTATGTTCTCAGAGACGGAGTGAGAACCCTAGGTAGGAACAGAATGTATATGCTAAGATATCTGCCGTCTTTTGTAAAATTTATGAGTATCATTGAATCTGTGCACATGGGTATGTTAGCCTGTTCGAACACATGGCTAATTTATGTTGTGTTAGGTTAGAGGATGCGCAATGAGTTAGAGGAGGTGCATCGGATTAAATGAAGTGCGTTAAGAGTAGATTAGATTTGATAGCTGGCAGTTAATGGCCCGACAAACCCATTCCCATGGAGCATTCGAGACTTACGCTCCGGTCCTCTATGAGCTATTGCCATGAGGCCTATGTCAGAATCATAGAAATATCTCTATTCATATAGAAAAGAAGATGAAGAGAATAAACTCAGCCAAAGGGTTTGATTATGCAAGCCCAATTAAATGCTGCAGAATCGCGGAGCTCGGGGACGTTAAGTTAGTTGGGACATGAGATTTAATGGGTTACGGTGGCGTAGAATCTTCATCCGTCACGAGTTTGGGACTCCTCAAGGAGGAGTCCGTAACTGTGGAGGATGTTGCTCCCAATGTTTGTCAAGACAATTTTTATGTATGTATAAGAGATGTGCATTGAAACGATGAGTTGCGCCAAGGTGGACGAGGCGTAGGTATAGCAAGTCGTAGGTCAGACAAAATGTGGTGGGTGGGTTAAGCTAAAGCATGTTGCAATAGTATACCTATAGCTTCTGTTCGCTTCACTTAACTAAAATAGGATAAGAGGTTCACTACGCTTGAAAACGGTGGAATTTCCTCAAATCCCGTTGGTGATAATTCTAACAATGAAACCATTAATGATTCTTTGGTACATGTTGCTTGCTTCTGCAGGTTATACGGCAGCATTTGCGCATGGCGCGACCCCGGGGCTCCTCTCGCAACACGTTCCTCAGCTTTGAAGATGGCGGCGGCGAAGTCGACAGCGGTGGTGTCGATGCTGAACCTTCCGTGCTTCTTGGTGGGGAGGACACTGACGACCGTCCCGATGTGCTGATGCCGTGGTAAGAAAGTCTCCCAAAAATACTTTTCATAAACGTAGCTAAAATAGTTTTATGCAGCAACGGCCTTACCAAAGCTTGAGATACTTCGAGCATCTTCGGACGAGGTCCAGGTGGCGTTATGCTAGTCACCTCGCGTGTATTGAATCACGGTGCTGGTGGGATCCTGAGTGACCTTTCCGCTGGAGATGTTGCATCTGTTCGTAACTTCTGCTAAAATGGTTAGTTTGTAGTTAGGTCGGTTCTCTATACTTCCTCTTCTGCTTCGTGAGATGGCCGACCATTCCGCAGGGCTCTAACCTGTTCTCCTGTTCGTCGTTATACTTCCAATAGTTACGGTACTGTAAATTTCATGAAGAACTTATGTTGCTTAGTAGACAATAGTAGACAGACAAACTCTGGCAAAAACATAACCTCCTCAACGAAATTGATAACAACAATAAATCACTACTCGGCAGGGCTCCTATGCAAACAACAGAGAGAACAGAAGACGGCAGCACAGCCTTACCAGGCGTCACTACCACAGGAGATGGTACGAGCGTGGAAGCAACTCTCATTGTTGATGGTGAGAGTGATGATGACGATGATGGTGGCGGTGGTGAAGTAACGGATGAGGGTGTGTCCGTGGAACCTAACCCTAACCACTTCACTTACACAGGTTAGTTGCTGGGAAACTTTCCTCTTTGTATCGTTCTTATGCTTTTTCTATGTGTTAATGTTGCCTATGCTATGTTATAGGAAGTGGCATCGCCCTGAGATTCCCTAGTTGACTGTAGCGTGAGCTCGGCCTTTGTGATATCTTTCATTCCTATTTGCTTCCTCATTTTTTTCTCTTTCTTGGGTGTTTTCCTTTTCTTTCCGGACTTACTGTCAGGTTGTCAGGAAATTTTTGCGTTTTTACAATTAGTGGTATATAGATAACCACTAGTGGCCCATGCCGTCATTATAAATGACGGCAAAAAATTAACACTTCACCAAAACCCCCGTCGTCTTCTAATACTGAAGAAAAAGATTCCAAGGTATCCAACTTTTTTTTTCGCCTTTTGAAAGCTGAATTTTCTCCTATGTTATTAGTTCTATTTTTCCCCTATCTAATACTGAAGAAAAAGATTCCAAGGTACCCCACTTTTTTTTTTACATTTGAAATCTGAATTTCCTCCTATGTTATTCCCATAGAGCGTGACAGGAAAGATATAAATATATAAATAAATAAATAAAAACACGACGTGAATTATTATATAGTAGACTTGATAGCTACCCATACAAACGCACGAAATTTCTGTCCGTGGTTCTTCACCATCGTCAAGCTATCCCGTTTTAAATGAATAAAAGCCCTCAGGGGCATATTGTGGCGGGCCCTTTCCCTGCCACAATTTGTTTGGGCATCACGCACGCAAGGGTCCCGAGTGCCTTCTCCGCAGGGGATGTAGCATCTGGCCGCAGTTCCTGCTGAGAAGGTTAGTTTTGTAGAATTAGGTAGGTTCTCTATGTATCCCGGGCCCCTTCTATTCCGCGAGGTGGGCCGCCGATTGGTGGTAAGCGACCCATCCCATGGGACTCCTATCTGCTCCCGTGTGGGGGGCCACGGAAGGGAAGGGACCCCCCACACGAGTGTTCGCTTTCTCCGTCTTCTTCTCTTTTCGTTTTTCGTCTCCTCTGCGCCGCACGGCTGAGCGATTTCGTTCGACCGAGCCGTGTGGAGTTGGAGATGCTCGCGTCTTATTTCCTGCCAGACATAGTGCACCTGGCCAAGATTGTTCTAATAGAACTCATTTGAGTTCAACTAAACTTCTAAACTAGATCATACAATATTGGATCGCTGTTATATAGTCTTTGTATCTAATACGGCGGGAAATTCACATTATAATAATAATAAATGAATAAATGCACTATATTTTCAGTACATATCGGGACGTGGCACTAATGCATGAGGTGCAATTCATCACTAGTTACTTTAGACCCTTCAGGAGGCATAAGATGGGCCATAGGTTTAGGTGTTAGATTCGCTCATCCTATGTTATAGGGAGCAGCACCCACAGGAAGATTTTGTAGGTTACCTTTACCATTACCTAGGCCTTCGGAACGTCCATCTTTCGTGCCCACTTTACTTCCTTCTGGTTTCCTACTCTTACTGATGTTGCTTTCTTCTGTTGTTCCTCTTCTTCTCTGACTTGCTGTTTCCATGCGCGTTGATTCAGTGTGAAACACTTTGGTGCATGGGTTGCCTATCTTTCTTTACTTGCTATTGGTCCCTTTTCTCTTCCTCTGTTAGATCACCTTATTTGTGGTGACGGAGGCTTAATCGATTCAGTAATCTAATCTTGTTTTCAGAGAGCCACCTCTCACTGATTTTAATGGAGTCTACTTTAATTAAGAGAGCACTTCCTTAATGTGAGCCCAGATCACACTTAAAATCATAAAGTTACATGAATCCTTTTCACTTCCATATACACTTCACTTATACTCGAGCAGCTATTGCTGCAGGTCCTATTGCTCCTTTAGTTACGTTTGTGACTGTTAGGTGTCCGGCTCGTCCGTCCATTCAGTTGATTTTTTTTATTATTATTCGATCTGCGTTCGCTATTGCCGGTGACCTCGACCTGCACCGCTGAGCTGTTCGGTCTGCTCGCGGCGTTGCAGCTAATTACAGACAGCGAATGAGAGCAACATTACGATATTCTCTCACTCACTGAGTGTGGTGCAGGCATTTGAGCATCCGACAGCATCCATCCCATCGTCAACCCAATAATAACTATGTTACAACATCTGCAACAGACTGGAAATGCAAAGGCAGAGCGCATCTAGTGAGTGTCTGGCCATGTCGACGTCGTGAGCAATGAGCTCACCAATGAATCGAGATGACCCTGTCGGATTTGCCGATGGCAAACCGTGCAGTCCCCTACCGAACTATTACCCACTAATCAAGCAAGACCTATGCAAGCTATGACAGTCCCAGTGGCTGGCGCAGAGAAATAATAAATTACGAAAGTCAAAGAAACCGTCCGACAGTGGCACTCGTCAAATAGCGACGACCGCCGAAAGGACGCCGTATTGTGCCACCTACGTACAGTTAAAAACGGAAATATTAGCTTTATTCCAGAATTGCCCGCATCTCAACTATTTGGCTATAAACTTGTAGCTAATGCTTATAGTGTCTGTGAATTTTCAATCGACTGATCGTGCTGGTTCTAGAAAAGATATGTTTCTCTTATCAAATTTACTAATATCACTGAGCGGCGGTAATAGCATTTTGACTAAAAAATAAAATATTCACAGTTTTACATCACCAAAGGAGCAAAAATGAACTATAGAAATGAGAAAACTATGTATTAAAGAAGAAATCATTTGTCAAAAGTGTACAATGACTGAAAAAAGTCTTATCTGCCAACATGATCCCAATAACGTTTCATAACTTCAATAATCCTTAAATCCATGCAGTCAGTTAGTTTGTACATTGCAGCAGGTGGAACTGCTCTTGCTGCTTCAGCAACAGCATTCCAAAAGACAGATTTTGAGTTGTACTGCCTTCCATCTGCTTAAATTTCTTTTTTCAGAAGGGCCAGAAGTTTTTAATTGGGTTTAGATCAGGTAAGCACGGTGGCTAAACCATCAGTTCTCTCCATGGAACCCAAAGAGTCTAGAAATGCTGTGGTAGTACGGCAGAGTGAGAAGGCGCATGCATGAAAATCAATTTTCGGAGCGACAAAAGGGGTATGCCATCCAGCTATGGGTCCAAGGCGTCCTTCAACATGTCACAATTTGATGCAGGTGTAATTTTCACGCCATCAGGTACTCTAACCGGACCTACAAGCCGATCTTCTATGATACCAGCCCATATCATAACACCACCTCCCTGTTGTTGACGTTTTACGCGTTGATGACACTCACCTCCAGGTAGCACCCAACCCTTATTCCTCCCATCAGGACCATCAAGGGTTGCCCGGGTTTTGCCGGTGAAAAGAACATGATTCATGTTGATCTTCATGTATTTCTCTGCCCAATCCATCCTCAAAATTTTATGTCATGGTGTCAGAGAAGGCAATTTCAGAGGGGATTTGACAGAAGCAAGGGAGCGAATGATGTGATTTCTTTTGGCTTTAGACACCTCAGGAAGCCCAGCAACTGTAAAAATTGATTGATTTACTTGTTTACCCGGGTCTTTACGTAGCTGACGAACAACATTTCTCATGCCTCTATCAGTAACAGTCCTGGAATGCCCAGCATCTGATCGTTTTTATTTTTTCGTGGTGAAGGGTCCTTCAAGAATCTTGTCACTGTGTCTATGCGGCGTCCTATTTTTTGAGCAATAACATCAGCAGAGGTGCTTTTAGCAGTTTCCTTGATAATAACTTCTTCCTCCTCGTTAGTTAGAGCTTTTCCACTTCCTATTATAGCAGAATATAAAAGAAGCTATCATTATCGTTCACCTCAAGAAGAGAAAAAATGCGAAGAGTTGTTAATCAGGAGACACAGCAAAATGTAAACAAACTCATCAGTGTTGCCAAATAATGTCACGATTTCCCTGCAAGTTCATGAAAATCTGAATCGCGCAGGAATGAGATATGGTCAATTTTGCTCTAAAGTTATTATTTCCGTTCTAACTGTGTTGGGTACACGACACATACTCATGGCTATCTGCGGACGACGTACTCGCAACCTTATTGCGACGACTGCCCCGTATTTCTCATCGTCTTGCATCTGATGGCCGAGTGTCCCACCTTCTCCAACGAGCGGAGGGACTGTTGTCCAGACTTATATGGACTTGATGCTGACTCCATACTCCAGGGAATGCTTGCTGAGGGGCCTCAGGACCAATTTAACAGAAATGTCCTTAAGACTTTTCTTATCAGATGTGACCTCCATCCCAAACTATGATGATTCCATCACGATATATGCTACCGTCAACTATGGCTCTACCCTTTTCTCTGTGATTACGTACGGTATACATGTAAAATTAATTATAATTTCCTCCCTACCAAAAACTACTTTCTAATATGAAGTGAGACTTATTCCGCGCCCTAGCGGCGCACGAACCTGTGGTAAAACACAGGAATACTCGGCGCGATATAGGCAGTGTGCCCCTGAAGCGCAAATAAAACTTCTACTACTACGATCTGCGTTCGTATAAAATTAGTGCTAGGACCCGTGTTTAGCCCTGTGGATGTGCAGTTATTCAATTCAGCAGCCTTCACTGTTTTCAGTATTGATTTTGTCAAACGTGTCTGCAGTCTCGGGGTAGCAAGGCTTAATTTGCCACTCTAATTACCCTTCTGCTTGTGCCTGGACGTGTTGCATCAAGTGTAGCTAACGCTAAGTTTATTTCTTGTTCAGGAGGCTACCGTGGCAACAAAGGTAACAGGGTGGCTGTGTATGTGCCCGGTCAGCGATCTGTCTGCTGGTGCAACAGGAGGTGTGTGTCATAGGCAGATACTTTCTTTCTATTTTGTTCATTGCCTGCATACATCATTTACGTTTAAATTTGAGGGCTAATAGCTCTATTGCCGTAATCATTTATATAATAACCGTAGTTTCCTTTGAAAAATTGTGCCGAGTTAACTTTCACATAAAATTGGCCCTCCAGTTATTCCGTATCTATTCATTGTTTGCTTTTAACTACTTGGTGTTCGAAGATATATTATTTTGAAAAAATCCAGTATGTTCGCTATTTGATACGGAAGTCGTGAGCATTAAACGTCCTCAGGTTGTGCTAATTTCTCAATTGTGTCTAACGACAGAGCGGCGCTGCACCTGCACCAGCAGGAGCAGAAGCTGCGCCGGCTGGAGGAGCGCCAGAGGCTGCGGGAGCTGCGGGTCATCAGGCGTAAGGAGCGGCGGGAGAAGAAGCGCAAGCAGCGCCGCAATGATAAGGACCGGCCCTGCAACCTCAGCCACCAGAACTGCTACCATCATGATAATGACCACTGGAAGACTCCTCCTCTCTGGAATGGTAGGTACTTGCGCCCTCACTGGAAGACGGCTGAAAATCATGCTGTTCAGAATAAGTTGGGACCCACTACTACAATAGGCCTTTAAGCACGCTATTAATCTCGTCTTGAGGACAATAGATACCTCCTCGGAACTTTGGATATCACTCTTGAGTGAACCCCCGTGGTACTTTCTCTCTACAATAGAACTAGAAACAAGATATTCAGTGCAATCATGAAGGCCCACCCCCACCCGTGTTCAAATTTACTCCTCGAAAGCCAGCTGGGCCCGAACTTGTTTTCAAAAGTAATAGTACAATTACTTCAATGACATCCTTGTTTCTTACTCTCATCTTGGCGGTACTGTCCAGGAAACCTTTATATTTTCCTTCGTTGATACTCCACTCAGTTCAACTCCCCTCAGGAACATAGGGCCTGTAGGATGAGCTTAGTTAGGTTCGTCTGTCCTATGTTATGAGGAGCAGCGACCCCGGGGGGGCCATGTAGGTTACCTTAGCCTTCTCTAGGTCTTCGGGACGTCTCCTTCATACCCACTTAGCTGCCTTCCGCTTTCGTACTCCTACTGATATTACATTCCTTTGTTCTTACTCTTATTCCCCACTTTTTGTTCCCTTGTGTGTTGATTCTTTGTGGGAAAACCCTCGTGCTTCGGTTCCAATCAATATATTGTATGTTACTTCTTTCCACCTCTCTGTGAGATCACCTTTGAAGTGGAAACGGAGACTTAAACTATGTACTCAATATATGTACCTATATAACGCCATGTGCTCAATTTGACTATTATGAGCTTAGGAAACAACTATTTGCTCTGAGAAAACGTACAGTTTAATATCAGTGGTACCACTTAGACGTAACTATTTCAGATGCCTTCAGATGTTGGATTTCCAAAATTTGGCGATTTAACGACTCCATTGTCGACCAGCAGATAAACCAAGCAACACAAACTGTATATAATTATAAATAATGCTAACCGTGGTACCTGTACACCATCTTCCCTTGCTTGCTATTAGCCCCATAACTACATATTAGCGAGCTTTGGGTATTTTTACCATGCACAGTTTACGTCTTCGCTCACGTGATTTCTAGGAAGACGAATGTTACTCGTAATTCTACTCGTTGCTACTTTGTTGATCACAAATTCTAGATTCGCATGTGAATAATTATTGTTAAGAAAAGTTTCAATAGGACAGTTTGCTCCAGATAGTCGGATTGAATGTACTAAGTGTTCGAAATGTGAATAATGTTGTAAAATGATCAGAATGATGCCGTTTATGATTGCTGGCTGATCCCACACCTTTCCTCTGTTGATATTTATTCTCTTGTTTTTCTTCGTTTCCTACTGTTATCCAGTGTGGTGAGTACACCTCTGTTCATTGGTACCCTCAGGGAGCATAATATAGGTCGTAAGGTTGGGTTAGGTAGGATTGAGTAGGGATCTTCCACACGAGTGGTTTTTCACCGGTCTTCTTTTCATTTTTCGTCTCTTAGAAGTGCTTTGCACCTTATTTTCCTATCACTTAAAGCGCACTGATCATATCTAAATTTATGGAATAAAAGAACTTTTAGGCGTTTGGTTTGACGTCTCAACGCCGTGGTGCCAGCCTCTTGTCTCGATTTATATCCTAGATCGCTACTGACCGGAGGTAGTGGGACTGTCTCAGTGTAGTGATAATTGGATTGTACAAAACGGTATCTTGGCGACTGGAGCAGGGATATTCTCTCTCTCATCGCTAGTTCGTGCTTCTGTGGAGATGGTATGTCCGCAAGAACTTATTCTGAATTTGTATTGGAGCACCTAACACATCCTGTACGTCAGATGGACCATTCTGCGCCTGCCTCAACTCTGCCAACAACACGTACTGGTGCGTGCGCACCATCAACTCTACCCACAACACGCTCTACTGCGAGTTTATCACTGGCCTCATCACCTACTATGACCTTAACATTGGTGAGTACATCTTTGGCTCATAGGCATATTACTCTATGTTGCTGCTATTTCCTCCCGCCATTTCCTTCCAAAGACCTCTTTAGTTACTGTTCAGTTGACCTCAATTTCCCTTCAAAATATGTACTGTGAAATGGCTCTTAAGTGGATCTCAATTTCCTTCCAAAGTGCTGTTCAACTGCAGTACACTTGATCTCTATTTCATTTCAAGTACCTATGCTTGTTCCTCTTCAGTTGTTCGTCATTTCACGCCTTGTTGCTCTTAATTCCTATTGAATTGCTCTTCGTTTCTCGCTATAGCAGTGTTGGATGTTATTTCGTTCTGAGTCGCAGCGAAAGACATCCTGGATGTAACCATAATCACGCCTGGTTGTAAATTTCTTTAGTGATTTCTTCAGCAGTTAATAGCTTGAAAGGATGTAAACTCCGCTGATAAATGTTCTTACAGGGCTTGGTGGTTTCGAGTAGAGTTAGGCCTGCTGTGCCTAGGGTTAAGCCTTACTAGAGGCAAGTGGTTCCAGCACGAGTTTTATGCTAACCTGAGAGAGCTGTTCTGCAATGAGCATGTTTTATATACCGGTAGGTATTCCTGTGGTAGTTCCTTTAATAATCCAATAAGGAGGACATCTTTCTTTTATGCCCACTTTGCTTCTTTTTGTTTTTTACATTCTTACTGATTATGCTTTGGTCTGTTCTCTCTCTTTTTTCCCGACTTAAGTGTTTCAATGCGCACTGTTGCTGTGTGGAACACCCTCGTTCAGGAGTTGTACGTCACGTTTCTGTTGACTTACTGCATGTCCATCCTTAATTCTCGTTCATTTTGATCGCCGTTGCAGAGGGTTGCGGAGTTGGGTTAATAGGATTTGAGATGGAGTTGGAAACCCTTTTGCTCCAGGAGTCGGAGTTAGAATTGAGAGCCGAAGTCGGGCTCCGAAGAACCATTTTGAAAAATATCACAATTTTTTTTATTCATTCCGAATTTTTGTCTTATGGTAATAATAATGAATCATTGCAAATGAGAATAAATATTGTTTTTGAATTAATATATACGTTGGCCATTGACAGAGGAGTACCTGGATGGCGCCGGCCGAGTCTTGCTTAATGCTATTTATATTTTATAAACTACGGTAACTTAATGCTATTTATATTTTATAAACTATGGTAACTTGATAACTTTAGTCCCAAATGGTGTAAATAAAGCATTCCATTGGAAAGGGCAACAAAATATATTCGTAAGCATATGCTGGTGTATATTTTTGGCATTCAGTAGGTACTTACTGACCCTGTAACAACAGTTTTTCATGTTAATCATGAATGAATTATAAATATATGATAATTTAATGTCCCGAATGGTACTAATGATGCCCACTACTCTAAATATGACAAAAATACTCTCTTTAGCGTAATATGTATGTATATACATATTTTTTATAAAAAGCAATTTGACAAAATTAATGGTCACAATTAACGCTAGTTGAATTGAGGAGTCAGAGTCAGACTTGAAACATCCGACTCCATATAGGCCTACAGTACCGGTACAAGAGTCTTTTATAGGGTTGTGGTGTAAGATGTTAAGATGTTTCAAATCCGACTCTGACTCCTGGCCCTCAAGATTTTCCAGTCCAAATCATTTATACAGTTAGCATTTAGGCCTAATGTAACCATTAATTTTGTTCAAGTACTTTTTACCAATATATATACACATATTGAACTAAAGATAGTAGTTTTGTAACAATAACAATGATAGTTGGCACCTTTTGGGAGATTGAATTTTGATATAGCTATTTATAATAATTATCATCCCGAAAAACTGTTATAAAAGCTAAGTGCTTAATGCCAAAAATATACAGCCGCTTAAATTTAAGAAAATATTTGTTGGTAATGCAATGGAATCCTTTATTATTAAAATTTGCACCATTTGTGACTGACATTATCAAGTTAGCTTAGGAAAGACTCTGCTTCGAACATCTTGGTTCTCCACTGTCAATGGCAAACACAAGTATTGAGCAAAAAACAATATTTGAACACATATGCCAGATCTTTCATTTTTACTACGCAACACCAAAAATTCTGAATAAACTTGAAAAAATGAAAGATATATATTTTACAAATGGTTTTCCAATGTTCAAGTCGGGCTCTAAATTCCTTCTCCGAATAAGACTCCTGAAGCGAATGGGTATCTGACTGTGATTCCCTCTCATATCCTCCGACTCCGCAACTGCCGTCTTATAAAGCTCAACTAAAATTATCCTCGTAGGAATAGCATTGCTCAAAACGTCACTTCTGTCTGTAGGCAGGTGCCCAGAGGGTTACTGCACCTCCTTCGTGGCACTGCACTGCCTGATAAAAATTCCTTTCACTGCTTTTTATATTTTCTTACTGAAGTGATATTGCTGTCGGCAGTGTTGCCAGTTGGGCGACAAAGTTGCTAGATCTAGAGACTTTGGAGTGAAGTTTGGCTACAAAATTTTTCATTTAGAGGCTACCAATGTTTTTTGGTGATATTGTGTTTCACCACTGTAAGTAAAAATTAATAGGGAATCAGAACTTAAATGCCATGAAAAGGTGATTTAGACTCACTGATAATATTTTACTTTGGAATTGTATCGTACATTGTGAACAAATACAAAGAAAATTAGATTTTAGTGGAATTTTGTCATTTCTGGCTGTATGCTTCCGCTCATTCAATGACATGGCCAGCTCTGGCTAGCAGGCTTGCTTCAATACATTATTCTTTCTAGTGGTATACTTAAGTGTGTTATATTTTTGAATATCTATGTAGGTACTTCTTATCTCAATTCGTTAAGGCATCAATTTTTTTGTGAAACTGAGTCTGGGATGTTCAGTACCTTCTGCTTACATGTGACCACGTCGGTACCAACGGATTTGATCACTAGAACCGGTGGGTCGTAAATGGCGAAGTTAATAACTGTATTTAGGTCTCTGTTGCGAAGTTAGCAAATGAGCACACTTTCTGGGCTAATATTATACATATTACTTGCTTGTTTGTAATTACGGAGGTAAATTAGCAAATTTAAATAATTTCCTGGCATTAAATAAGTAGATACTTCATATTTCGAAGTCCGCCTGACTTGAAGAAATACACTGGGTGAGGCAGCTGCAGTACTGCGACTTGATTATGCAAATCGTATTTTTGCAATAAAAATAGATTTTTCAAGTTTTACTGCCAAAATGTTGATGTAACTCGTTGAAACAGGATATTTTTTTCCTTTTCAGGTGATATATGTAGCAATATTTAGTTAAATAATCCTGTTTTGGGGAAAAGAAAGGTGTTTGTAATGTAGCGTCTGACCGGGTGAATCGGACCGAATGGACAACACGGGTGAATCGGTCCAGTTGTTAGTATTGGAAAATAAATAAATACTGAATCTTCATATTTTCTCTGTACATAGGCCCATTACTCCCCTACATAGGCAACATGTAACAGCAGCTCTAAATATCTGAACATTTTTGTGGTAGACGAAAAATGAACTTGAGAAAAAAATTACCTTGTTTTACCTTTACACCTCAAAAACGAATGTGTTTTTCAACTTTCGTTGCAGACATGAAGGTGTTGTAGCAGCTTCGTGAAACTTGGGTCATAGAGGTACAAAGAGTTGCTCTTTACAGTGGAAGCAAGGTTTTTTGGTACTATGTATACTTTGGTCACTACGCTACTTTAATGATCGGTCAGATTCACCTGGCGGAAATAAAAAAATTCGGGTGAATCGGACCAGTATGTTACAGGGCTTACCACAGAAACGTACAGACATTTAGAAGTTCTATTACATGTTGCCTACGTAGGGGAGTAGTTGGCCTATATACAGAGAAAATATGAAGATTCAGCGTTAATTCATTTTCCAATACTAATAACCAACTCGAATCTTTTGCGATGTCCGGTCCGATTCACCCAGAATTTCTTTTTCCACTGGAGCGATCCATTGGAGTGTCAACCAAGATGTTCAGACATTGAGAGCCTCTGTTATATGTCGCCTATGTAGAGGGGTAGTAAGTCAATATATAGAGAAAATATGAGGATTCAGTATTGATTCTTTTTCCATTGCTGATATAAAAACCGAATCACCCGGCTGTTCCGGTCCGATTCACCCGGATTAACGGGATGCACTCGGACCACATATTTTCAACTGTGCCACTGTAAGTACCAACATATTTCAAAGTTTCTGTATAGGCCTAGTAGCTAGTGCACACATAAGGTAAGTGCATGCATGTGTATTTGTAGCTCCTAACTCTGGCAGGTGTCTCAGCAGCAACAAAGTTTCCAGATTGCCGGTCCGATTCACCCGGTCAGATGCTACTGACGTTAATTGTAATGTATTCACGTCGTTAATGTATGCTCTAGTATTGTATTTAATTCCGTGCGTGGATGAATTCTAGTTGAGATTGTCACTGTACTGAGCTGAGAGACTTAACTCCAATGCAGGGTAATGTTATCTGGCGACAGTGCTGGATGGTGATGAAATGTCGTAAAGATCTTCTTGTTTATTTACATCTTAACATAAAAGCCTTAGAAGATATGATCCAAGAATAAGTAGCAACTAGCAAGCATGCTACTTGGCAGATGCAGACAACAAGGTACAAGGTCTACATCTGAATAAGTGCTACAAGTAGAATGCTGTGGCTGATTGTTGAGTATGATACTATAAAGCTAAGTACCGTATGAGCTGATGGTTCAATGCGCAGGTGCCTCAAATATATATCATTGCTGGCGTCATTTGAAAGCCGGCAAGTTCCGCCAGAAAAGGTCGGAAGTTCGCCGGTAAATTAGCTGAATGTTTATGAGACCAACAAATATCTCCGAAACTCTGCTTACCGGTCTTGAAGGACAATTTTTACTGATATAGGTTCCGGCCGGTAGGTCCCTAATTTTGGCCGTCACTCACATTAGCAATGCTGAAAAGCAAACACATTTCTCTTGGTAAGGTATGCAACCTTTTCAATCCTTGTCTGAGAGACTCTGACCTGAAGATGGTGGTGGTCACATCCAAAAAATGAACTCTCATGATACAAAAAATGCATCTACACACTTGAATGTTCAAATTGACACATTAGAATGTTGTATGTGCAAAACATACATATAACAGTGTTTTTAGGTGTCTGGCTTGATTATGCAAATCTTTAAAAATGGGGAAAAAACTGGATTAACTGATTCTGATCGACTGAATATCACATCAATGCTTGGTAAGGGAATAACTACCGTCAAAATATCCAAGAAAATTTATAAAGATTATCGAGCAATCAAAGCATCTGTAATAAATGGTAAGACCTGTAGGAAAGTACCTGAAAGAGCGTATTTAAGGTAACTTACCGACAGGGATAAGCGCCAAATTGCTGGGGAGATGGTTACAACGCCTCATTCTACTAGGTAGCAAAAGAATTTTTGATGCAGCTGGAGCACCGCAAATTGAAAAAACTCTGAGGTGTGAGACGGTGAAGAGCCTTGGAAAGGTGAAGAACCCGGCTAAAAAACCGCCACTGGGCAAAATACACAGGGAATAGAGTGTTGAATGGGCTGGAAAATATGTTGAAATGAATTCATAAATGCTGTTTTCTCCAATGAATGCCGCGCCATGCTGGATGGACCAGATGGATGGTCGTCTGGTTGGGTATTGAAAGAGCGCCCGCCCTGTAGGAACCCAGATTTACAGACAGCAAGGCGGCGTAGGGGTAATGTTCTGGGCTGGAATAAAGAAATGAGGTCGTTGGACCATTTATGGGGCTAGAAGGGGTAAAAATAGATTCCAAGGGATACTGCCAGGATCACTTCGTTCCCTGGTTGGAAGACCAAACTTCTTTGGACAGAATATCTTTAGTATTTCAGCAGGATAATGCACCAGCGCACAGTTCTCATTAGTCAAAGGGTGGGTTTTGGATCATAGCTTCTCAGAACTCAGCCTGATGGCTTGGCCCACAACAGTCCCGATTTAAAGCCTATTGGAAATTTATGGGCCATCGTTAAATGGAACATGGATGCTGATGGAGAGCAATATAACAACCTGGATGCTCTTTGGAATGCAATTGAGGGTGCCCATGTGGCAGTGTAGGTCAATCAAGCTTTGTGTAATGTTTAATCTGACTTCATCTGTCGACAAGCGTCTCCTGCAGATCCTCAAAAATGGAGTAGGCTATGTTAACTACTGAGGTGAAATGAAGAGCATTTTATCAGTTGTGTTTGTGTTACCTTATAGTCCATATTTCTCTGTTCACGTTCTCTATTTGTTAAATAAAGGTGCTTAGAACAGGAGAAGGCATTAGGTATTTATTTTGTCTTTGCATAATCAAGCTGGACACCTAAAAACAGCTTTTTCTAATTTTCCTAAAAACAGAATTATTGAAGTGAATATTGCTACATACAGTATATATAACCTAATAGCGAGGAGAGAACCGTGCTATAATTACATGGAAATTTCGGCAGTAAAACGGGAAAAACATAATTTTTCTTGCAAAAATACTATTTGCATAATCAAGCCGCACCCACTATAGAGACCATGCTAATGCCACCTGTTGGCAGTAAGAGCAACATTTCCGAAAATTACTTAATTTAAACATACGCTGGCATACTTCAACTTATAGATGGCTCCTAATATGGAGTAGTTTAAGACAGTTGAATATATGTTCCATTTTTAGTATTTTCTATTTAGATTACAAGCAAATTAATGCTAATAAGGATTGGTCCATACAAAAGAAACACTATCCACACTCCATAATAAGCTAAGCTACTTTGTGTCCTCTTATAGCTAATAATTACCTAGCGTTTGATTCCGTTCCAAAAGAATAGGCCGCATTACAAAGTAGTCCTATTAAGGGGAATCTATTGTCAAAAAACACTGTGTGTGTCTGAGGCTCTCAGCAATACCGTCTGTTCGACCATGCCCGGTGCGAGTTTGACTTTCATAATGGGAGATCGTGCTGTGCCGCCCGTACGCTTTGTCACTCCAGCTGCTCATGCGCGTATCTACGTGTTGTATAACAGTGTCATATATACTCGAAACTTTGTGTTGGATTCTGTTGTAAGCATGGAGAATTGTAGGTGAGCACCTACTGCGCTGTCTCATTCTTAGGTTACTTTATTGTTGTACGAACACGTGAAACTTTAAACTGTGGTTTTGGTCTTTTGTAAAGATGGAAAATTTTTCAGATCCGTACCAGCTGCGCAATGTTGCATTCATGCTACCCGACAACACCGTAGCCGACCTCCACAACACGCTCACCAGACTGCGCTCCTGTCGTGGATTTAAGCAATGTGACCTTCTCGTAAGTTACGAAGCCTATGCCACACTCACTTTCTTTTGTCTGCCCACATGCAGATGTTGTATGTATTTACTTGAAGCTTTTTGTCTGCTTGCACCTGTGGTTTTCTACTTTTCCTGGTTAGCACTCCATTGGATGTCGTTAATGTGTACTTAGTTCTTTTTTATTTCAGAATGTATCAAATTGATTAAGATTGTATCCGAATATCGATTTTAAAATTAGCACCACATTCCCCTTGGTCTCTGACTCTGTCTTGCCCCTTAGGAGGACTTGTGTGGGGTACCCTACCCATGTCAGTATATCTTGGGTCTCACTCCTCTGGCGATCCTGACTGACCTATCGCAGGTGTCGTTGCAACTGCCCGTTACTTCTTGTCATCAATTTAGTTCTGTAAAGTTCGGTATGTGCTGTGTGGGGCAGGGCACGGAAGAGTTCCTCAGTATCGGTACGGTATCTTTCGTCTTTTGTCTTGTCTTTCACCTTTATGAGACGCTTTGCGCCTTGTTTTCCGGCCAGTAATAGTGCACTGGCCAAGAATTCGAGGCACAGAACTCACGTAGGAGCGTCCCCTGTCAACTGCCGATCTTCCTGCAGAAAGCGTGAGATACAATATATTTTTTTTACCTTCGGCACGATGCGGCTTGGAATCGCTGCGCTTGCAAACTTATGCACAGCTACTTCTGCTTGCTCCTTAGAGGGAAGAGAAACGACCGCCCACTTGTGAGAACCATTGATGTAGACTGTTTAGGGACCAAAATTCTAGAATTTGTAGTAAGGTAAAGCTGTAGTAGGAGGAACAGCTCAATTTCCGAGATTTGCAACGTTCACATAACTATTTATTTGTAAGAAATGTGCTCCTGTTTTTTTTTTTTTTTTTTGCAAAATTGGTCTTTTTCTTTCATGTCTCTCTTAGTCCATCTACAGTATTTCCGTATTATGCACAACTTGGTCATACAGAAGGGGCCACTCAGTCATCAGATATGTAAAAATATTTATTCTGTATTCGGGTTTTTAGTAATGTTTCCAATTTCCATCGGCAGGAGGATCCACTGAAGTCTAACGACACCAGCCACTCTGCTCTGGCTCCTGCATCTTCCACGGAGGCTACAACGGCCTACGGTACCCATGTCATCACTGACAGCCGCCCTGCCTCCTCCGATTTATCAAGTCTTTTTGGCAGTGACGAAGTGTCTAGTCTGGAAGATGAATTTGATTCCAATTTTACCGATTTATATGATCACCGTGAGAACATAAACTTCACTGATGGCCCTGCGGGCTCATGGCTTCCGGGTTCATCCGTTTCTCTCTTGAATTCTACAGCTGCGGAGCATGTTGTAACAGTGGCATCCATTCACCCGAAGTTGAGCAGCACGTCGGGTCCTCCTCAAGCCTCCCAACCTGGCACGCAGCATCAAACTGCAAGTGAAATCCATGCTAATATTAGCAATGCTGTTAGTGGTTCCAGCTCCTCTGACGCACAATCTGTTGGCGGTGGTCCCTTTGCTGACACGGAGAACGCCCCCGCACACAGTCTTCCACCTGAGCACGATACCCAGATCGACACTTCTTCAGAACGAGAACTGGCTCTTGAGGACAGCCTCCAGCCCGATGTGCTCATACTACAGAGACAACGTCATAACTTTCCTTCAACTAGCAGCGGGAATCTCGCCGATGACGATCACGTTGTGACCAGTAATGACGTCATCAGCCGCAGTGACCCAGACACGCCTCTAGTGGGCCATCGCGGCGGGTCTCCCGTTGGCAGCCGTGGGGAAAACGACATGGTGTTGACTACGGTGGGCCACCGCGTGTATCGTGGCCGGCCTTTTGGTATTGTGCCGCTCAATGGCGCTGACCCTGAGCGCGAATTGAACTTGGCTTCATCGGTATCGGGCAAGCGGCGAAGGGGAGAAGCTGGGAGACGACGCAATGGTAGGCCTGAGAATTCGGTCCGGCCTCACAATGGCAGGCGCCGATCCAAGAAGGAACAAAAGCGGCGCCGGAAGGAAATGCGAAGACTGAGGAAAGAGCAGCAGAGAAGACGACTGCAACAGCGTAAGTAAATGCGGCGCATCCCTTGAGCTGTATACTCACATTCTCTTATTGTACAGTAAGAGCTCCTGATTAGCACGATCGTTGTTCCATAAAATAGCATGTATATATTAATAGTACTTGAGTAAAAAATTGATATAACTTGATTTTGGAACGGCTCGCATTGCTGTACCATAAAACGCTGTGATCTACTTCCTCTTTTATTGGTGTAAATTGCTGACACTGTGCCCCTCAGGGGATATAGGATGGGCCATAGGGTTAAGTTAGTGTATGTTTGCCCTTCCTATGTTATGGGGAGCAGTGACCCCTAGGCTTTGTGTAGGTTACCTTAGCCATTAGCTAGGCCTTCGGGACGTCTGTCTTTCGTGCTCACTTTGCTTCCTTCCGATTTCATAATTCAACTGATCTTACTTTCCTCTGTTCTCTCTCTTCTTTCCTAATTTGCTATTCACATATTTTTTTCGACATACTATATACCCCTTCTTTCTTCCTTTGTGAGACTGCCTTTTTTGTAGAAACGGATCCTTAAGCTACTTCATAATAACAATAATAGCTAATGATCAAACTCTGCCAGACCAACTCTTTTGTTCATATTTACTCAAAAACGTCAGCTTGCATATCAAAACCGATCCCCTTCCACGTGACTGGCTGTTCGATGCATGCCAGATCGTAGTTTATGAAACTCCAGACTTTGTTGAAATATATTTTATTTGGCTGAAAGTATTCTCTCTTTCTAAATATATGCTTGTGTCATATGTATTTATCTCCATTTTTATTTAATCGTAGCAACATTGATTTGCATTATCAAGGCCGACGCACTGTATACAGTGTTAATATCGCCCGTTCAGTAACTGCGGCGATTGCTTTTGAATACGTATGATCAATCATTATTTAGTGTCTACACTAGAACACAAACCCTAAAACCGAGTTTCATCTTTATAAACTCCAAGTGCAAGACGCCCGATATTTGGAAATTGAAATCCAGATATAATTACCATTAAAATTCATCAACCCTAAAACACTTGTGGAGTTTGACATAGGCCTACCCCACACAACATATTTATTATACTCGCTGAGTGGCGCATAGAGATAACTCCGTCATTTCCTGGATGGCTTTAGTTTTCTTGTAGAGGTCAACGGGGCAGGTTGTGATTTGTGTTCTCGTTCATGTGTAGCCGCTGGGAAGCGCGTTCGGCATCACACACCCCACGTTAGGGTGAACATACAATTTTACGTGGACCACGCCCTACAGTTTGTAGCAGTGCCTACTGGCTGTGGCTTTGTCTGCTAGTGCTCCTGGGACCTAAGTGTGATTAAACGGATTTGACAGTCTAACGAGTTAGCGGTGTTCTTGTTTCGATTTTTTTTTTTGCCCAAAGTTTCAATACTTTTTCTTGCAGTTTTTTAGTTGATCCTAAAATTATGGTTTTTGTTTCAAATTCATATGTTCTTGTGGGGAACTGACACTCCACGACTTGTGTTTTAATGTGTATTTTTCAGATTTAATAAATTTTGATTGTATTTTTTATTGAATTTCCAAAATGGGGTATGTCACTCCCGACGTCAGTGTTGGTGTGAGGAAGTCTTAAGGTTAGTGTTCTAGGGTTAAAAGTACCAAAAGATATGAAAAATGTTACTCCTTAGTTTTGGAAAATTCTGGAACGTATCACTGTGAATGTGAATGA
>LQNS02278153.1:93880-140028 GCA_001587735.2 Parhyale hawaiensis
GGGAGTTGACCTAGCGAGTAACTGGCCAGCTGTGCTCTCCTCTGATCACTCAATAGCTATACTTCAACAGCCTTCCCTACTGTGCATCTGAGACCACATACTCCCTGATAAATTAAGTGTACTACCGTCCAGTATGCGAGTGTCACTAGCTGTGAAGCATAGCCTACGGACCTCTCTAGAACTTTGTCAGAGACACACTCACTTGCCTGGCCACTCCGACTATTTAATATGCTAGTTGGAAACAACTCGGAATTTTTTGGGCCCACTAGTATACCAATTTTTATTTTCATTGAGCATCTTGCCATATATATCATATGTGATCTATTGGAACTTCTCTTAAATTTTACCCGCTGTTGATATTGAATCTTTAAATATCTTTTACCTACTCTATATCAAAGCAGTGTACTTGAGTGAATTTGTATGAACGCTATTGATCGTTTCTATAGCGGAAATAGCGGGAAATTTTGAAATAATAATAAGTATGCAGGTGTCACCGGTCACGTTTCGGTCATGTCCCCAAATTTTGGGCGCATTAGAACTCGGGAAGCTACATACTTTTCTACTTCTTATAAATGGACACAGAAACGTACTTGGACGCTGAGTTGTGTAGATATGGAAATCAGAAGAATGTCACGTGATGTGAACCCAACGTAGAACAATGTCAGCTTCTGCCCCGTACCCGTACTAAGTCAACTCCCATCTTGAGATTTGTAGGGCCAGCCTATGTTGTTCTTTGAAATGAAGAAATCACTTGCATTCCGATTGTGCGCTGTACAAGTATTAATTTTAGTCACCCAATTCCCTCGACGTAATGTCTGAGATAATTTGTGATGTATTTCCTCGACGTTGGGGACTTGCTTCTCATAAAATATTTCACTGTGTAGTTCTTCTCCGTTTTCGACTGCTCGAGGGATATTCCATGACATATGTTCTCACCGTTGGGGACTTCCCCTGAGATATTTCGCTTTGTGTTTCTCAGTGTTTGGGAGTTCCACGCGATAATTTCGTATTTGTCATCCGTCTGCCAGTGAAGATGGCTGTCATAATTGTCGGTACCATAGTTAATTACGCTGTGTTTTGTCTAGCTATGCTACCTTTCCAATTAAATAAATGATGGATTTCAGCATCAGGTATCTGTGAGACATGATATTCTCCTTCAGTGCCATTGGAGTTTACTGGGGCGTATCCTAATCAGAGCAAAGGTACCGTAGGTATTAGTGCGCAGTGTTAATAAATATTTTCTGCTGAGGGGTGATTACTGTAGGTATTATGGGTAAGTATTGTGCTGGTTCAAGGGTAAATCATGAAAGGTTGTAGGAGTAAATCATGAACTGTTAGTATTGTTATGTATTAAGAGTAAATAATGAGCTTGATGAGAGGTAAGCATTGAAATGTTTTAGGAGTAACTAATGAACTGGTTGACGTATAGGTAGTGCACTGTTGAGGAGGGAATAGATAATGAGCTTGTAAGAGGTAGTTCATGAATTGGTTAATGGATAAATGCTGGGATTTAGACAGTTAAGTGAAGCAACACGTGTGCGTGCGTAACATTTGGCTGTGACCGTCCCGCCGCGCCTGCGAGGGACCGACTTCACTCGAAGCTTTACTCGGCAGTAAGAAGTCATTTTGTAGTCTGATATTCTCAGTAATTCCTGAGGAGGGAGCTCGGGCCTGCTTGTATTGTTAATGCTTAAACTTCCAATTATTGATCAAGTTTCGTTGGAAAAGTGCTATCAGTAACAACCAACTAATGGTGCTGCTAAGCTTTTCTCTGCAGTATCTGAATGGAGCAATACTTTTCGTAGAAACATAATGACGTCCTCGGATGTGTGCGATAGGCACTATAGTGTTCAAGTACTAATATGTCAAAGTTACTGGGAAGCATTGAATTAATTCCAAACTTGAGGAAAGGATGTTGTGGAGGAGGTCGAGCTCTTCGTTTCACGGAAGTTAAGACAACCATTGCATGGCCTCCGAAGTGTTGATCAAATTACAGTACTCTCGAAAGGATCCATCGGGGGACCCCGCCGCGTTCTGAAGCTACGCTCTAAATGAAGGTGACTACAAGAACAGCTTCACCTGGTGTTGAGCTCGACTAGATATATTTCAAGAAATGCCTTTCGTAACAAGAGGCTTCTACGAATTCTTCCGGTAACGTGGCGCTCATAGGAACGAAGTGCTCCTAGTAACGTAATACTCCGAGTAACGTGGTAGTTCTGGTAATGCTCCTAGTACGCAGTAACAGCCCTCTCAGAGGAATTGACTTTGGGGGGAGAGCAAACAGTCTCCCAGTTGTTTTCGTGTAACGCGCTCTCGGCGGCCCTCACTCCCGTAGATCTCTGGGAGGATCCCCTATGACATCGGTTGTAGGATTAGATTAGTTGGTTTGTTTCCTCCGTATTATAGCGGGTTGCGCCTTCCGGAGAAATACTCAGGCTGCAACCGTAACTAGGTCTTCCTTACGTTTTTCTTTCTGTAGCTGTCTAGGTCGCTTCCTTCTTTTTTTTACAATTGCTGATAACCTTTCACTTCCTTTGCTTCCCCCACTTACTGTTTCCATGTGCGCTGTTCCTCTATGGTTTGCTGGCTTCTTTTTGTATTTCCCTAGTTTATTCTTTTACTTAGGTCACCATTGTCGTGGGCAGAAAAACTTAAACTTCAATGTAACTCACTTTTGTGTCCAGACTTGAAATTTTCGTGTTGAGTGATGATGAGGGGTGTTGAGTGATGGTGAGGGGTGTTGAGTGATGGTGATAGGTTACTAGTTACATCAATTTGAGTGTAGAAAGCTTTTCTTGCTGAAGCCCTCTGGGGTATGTATAATGTATATGCTGGCGTGCCCTTTCCCTGTCAATACAGATGGGCCTCACTCACCCAAGCGCTGTTCCGAACGCCTTCTCCCCAGTTGTTGCAGCTGGCCGCAGTTCCTGCTGAGAAGGTTGCTTTGTCGAGTTAGGTAGGTCCCCTACACATTCCTTCTCTGTGCCTTATTTCCTGCCAGTAGTAGTGCGCTGACCACTTTAGACCAATAGAACTTGTCTGAGTTCGCATTAAACTTGAAACTTTCGAGCAAAAACGAGGTGAAAATAACTAAGAATTTGTCGTGGTGCGACTCAGTATTGCTTCGCTGGTAATGGGCCCTATCCCGGCCACTATATATCTGGGCCTCACGGACCCAAGGGTCCCAAGTGCTTTTTCCGCAGGGGATGTTGCATCTGGCCGCAGCTCCCGCTGACTAGGTTAGTTTTGTAAAGTTCCATAGGCTCTCTATTTTTCCCTTTCTCTTCCTCGAGGTGGGCTGTCGATCAAGATAGCCGACCTAAGGTCGTTCGTGGGACTTCTCTATGCTCTTTCGTGTGGAAGACCTTAAATGGGGCCGTCCACTCGAGTTTCTTTTTCTATTCTTTCGGCCTTCTTCCCGCCAGTAGTAGCGCACTGAGCCTACCGAGTTTTTCCGGCAGGAATGCAGAGATAACATATTCCTGTTGGTGAAAAGCATTACATTTTTTTTTTTCAGTTGAGCTTCACTTTTGAATCGCCTCGCTGCGTCTAGGGTGGTAAAACACTGAATCTAATAATAATGAGTTGGTAATGCTTCTACCGCTACTTCTCTTCCAGGACCTGTCGTTGATGAATTTTTCACATCTAACCGTCAACGCCGCTCTCCTCTTTTGGGAACGATAATAGTGCTAATCTGACATAAACTGTGAGTAATATGAACGTAATGGGCCAGTTTATTCGTCCTGACAGAATCACTGCCCTAACAGCATATTTGGCTGCCTCAGAACTTCCGAAGTGGTTGTACTGTTGTAGCTTCTCGTGTTATATATTCAAACGTATTTATTATTGCTATGCTTATGCAGGTTTTTCTTCCTGAAGTGCGTCTACATTGTATTTTGAACTGGTTTCTTTTTCGATTTAGCTTAGAATGGCTGTATCAAGCGATGCTTCTGTGGGCTGCCTCTCTCCAAGTCACTCGTACTAAACTTCAAGTATATGACGTTTAGTGGGTGCGGCATTGTTATCACCCGTGAGCGAAGCGAATAGCCGTGATACAGAAGGTTTTCGTTGAAGATTTAGGTTTGTTTCTCTGTCCACCCAATAACTGTTCGAAAGAGTTGAGCAATGTTCATAATTTTTTGCATGGAGTCTGGTGGGCTGTTCTCTAGGTGACCCATGCCAAAAAAAGTAGGA
Organism: Parhyale hawaiensis; assembly: GCA_001587735.2. Classification (NCBI taxonomy): domain Eukaryota; kingdom Metazoa; phylum Arthropoda; class Malacostraca; order Amphipoda; family Hyalidae; genus Parhyale; species Parhyale hawaiensis. The sequence goes on from LQNS02278153.1 coordinate 98,075, forward strand.
TTAGCCGACCATAAAAAAATGACTGTGAGGAAATTTGCTCTGCACCCAAAAAAGCTATGTGGAGTTGAGCTATGTTCATGATTTTTTGCAGGGAGTCTGGTGGGCGGTCCTCGATGTGACCCATGCCAGAGAATAGGATTAGCTGGCTATCAAAAATAACGGCGATGAAATTTTCTCCCACCGCGGGTGATGGTCTTACGCCACGAGGCGTTCGAGTTGTTTTTTATGTAACTCTTCCATGCAGTAACTACGGTACTTGGCGTGTACTGAATAGTGGCGGGTGTACAGGAAATGCGAAGTGAATCCTGGATGGAAGCTCTGGCCATGTAGCTCTGAGTGCTAACTGGTATTGGTATCGTAGCTCTTTACACTTGTGTTCGTGTAACGTGCTTCCGACTGCCCACACTCCTGTGCATCTCTGAGAAGAACGCCGAGGCCTTTCTATCTTCCTTTCTTCTTACCCTTCCTTTGACTGTCTCACTTCACTTCCCCGTCTCCCTCCAGAGCTCATTCTTCATTTTAGGTTTAAAGGAAGTTATCTACAAATTCGTGTTTTATGCTGACGCATCTTATCACATCAGAATATTCATCACCTGCATAGAACTTATGAATGTAGAAGAAGTTATTGGCTAAGTGAATGATGTGGCGCTGTGTATTGCTGTAGGGTTAGCATTCCGGTCTTCGTAATGAATAAGGGAAAGACGTTATTTTGCGTACGGCTGTACGATAACTTGGTACGTTATTTTGGTGGTAAATTCATTGTGTTTAAAATGTTGAGTGAATGAGGTTCTATTCTGAATTTGTGTGGCGTTCCCTTTTGCGTCTCGTGTGATGGAGTCATTACGTCGAAATATTGATATAAATGAAATCTGTGCTGTTGTGTGTGGCAGCGAGGCATTTGTGGACCAGCTGTGTGGCAATTTCGGCGCGTCGAAATTTCATTCACGAGTGTCTTCCTTTTCTGTCTCTTAAAAATACTCATTACAAATTATCAGTCTTCAGCATCGAGCCGTATTTTCTGCCCCATGTGTCACACCTGTGCAGTGAATTCAAAGAGTGCAGTTGGGTCGCAGCCACGCTAGTGAAATATCCCCTAGCGTAAACTCATGAAGATATGATGGTAGTCAGGAAGGAGGAAAGAGACGTTTGTTTTTTTTCTACACGTAAGTTAATATTAAAAATGCGATTCTCATTTGTGATTTGAATTAGATGTCCCTCGCATCGCAGAGCTGAATAAACGAGTTTCATATGAATTTTACGAACTCAAAGACTATTAACTCCTCTCTTTTCTCAGAACAACGGCTTCATTTTTGTTGCTTCTGCTTTTTGCGTACCTATTCAGTCACAAAAGTTTTTCAATTTATCAATCTTACTCAGTTGACCTATTATTTTGCAACTTTGTTTTCAGTAGTCATAAGCTGGTCTTTCAAAATGTCAATTATACTAAAGTCTTAACTTATCCTTATACTCTGCTTACTGGCACATACCTACGGTAGCGCTGTCTCCTACACAATATGATCAAATCTATGGACAAAACACATGTTGTACATATCTATTTGTAGTTGCCCTAACCCCATTTTAACAAGCTTGTGTTATTTTGTTCTGTACTCTACTCCACATGGTTAAAATAGGTCGAAAGAGAAAATATTCGGCCCAAGTCTGTCGGATAATCTCCCATTACACTGATGTGTGTGAATGTTTTCTGAATTACACGAGATATTGCTATTATATGTCAACTCAGTTTCTACATAATCAGCACTGTAGTAGGCATTTTAGATAGAATTTTTTTTAAACTGAGCTACTGACTGCGATGTGTTGAGCAGCAATTGCGTAGAATTTGTCTAATTCACAGCTGAACACATACTGGACAGCGGACATTCTTTAGTATCTAAACTTTGTCTAGCTCACTGATCTGATAACCACAATTTACCACCTCACTAATGGAGCACGATCTACTAATATACAGGCTACGTCAGAGCAATTTAATTCTACGATGAAGTTTTCCGCTGTCAGAGACTAAGATATACTTACTAATTTCTACGGAGTCGCAATCGAGCAGAATGCCTCTAATAAGTCAACACAAACTCCTCGCTTTACTTGATCGTGAATATAAGTAAACCTAGAATTTGCTGATGACTGGTATCTACACGTAGTCACAAATCGAGCAAATGCTCCGAATAAGTCAACACAAGCTTCATAATGAGCAATGTCATAAATCTAAGATTAGGTATTACTCGTTTATTGTTGTTAACTGAAATGAAGTTAATTTTTATGTCTGTGTGTGTGTGTCATAACTTAGCCTATAAGTCCTAGCTTTTCTGAAGGTTATGCTGATTAACAGAAAAGATCGATATTTTTTCCATGCGATCGTTATTTTGTGTGCCAATATCTGCATAGAACTATTCTTAGTAAGTTCTCCTAGAATGTTGTGATAGAATTGTACGTAAGTGTTACATGTAAAAAAAAGTAACTCCAGTAATTCCCTGTGCTTACGGTTGGTTGTACATACTGCGCTTGTACTGCCCGAGGTACCGACAGCCTGAGGTGCTGAGCTCCTGACACTGAACGTTACAGGTTCGAATACCGACTCGGGCAAGCGAACTCTTGCGGCGCCACACACTGACTACGCACTTGATAGGTATCTGCACAGCTACTGTGGGGGCACTTACCTTTCCCAGAAATCGGGAGGGGAAAAAAAAGTACGAGTCATTGCTTAAGAGCCTTCCGTCGATGGCGCCATAGCTCTTAACGATCCGTGGTTGACTGCAGCCGTATACTTCTCTGGGGCCAGTTGGCCTGTATCTGCAGAACGAACAAATGCGTGTGGGTGGCGGAAAACTCAATATTGACTTTATAATTTGCCTTAAATGGAATACCGAATCTTGCATATTGCTGCTCTGTCAGTAATATAGTCTCGTTAATGTGGCAAGATCCCATTATTTCATTCATCTAAATAGAATCAAAAATCATTATCATTCAACCCCAGGTTCGATAGGGTACTACAACGTTTTCGTTTGTGTAGGCGCCGTCCTCAGACATTTTTGTTTATTTCAGCGAAAAGTGCGTTTCCTCTAAAAATAGGTAGGTGCGATCGTGAAAGTTTCCGTTTGTTTAGGCGCGATTCTCCAGCACTTTTGTTATTTAGGCGCGATCATAGTCGTCTTTGGTGCGATCATAGACGTCTTCGTTTATTTGGGCTGAATCCTGTAATGTTTTCGTCTATTCTGGCCTGATACTTCCACGTTTCGCCCATTGAAAAGCTACATAGCGTCTTTTTCGTTCGTTTGGGAGCGATACTGCAATCCCTTTTTTAAGCGCTGTACTTCAATGTTTTCGCCCAGTTCGATTCATATTGAAAATATAAACTCGTAACCCATTACAAAATTACGCGTCATGTTTTTCTCCTGATGATGATTCAAAACGAATCTGAAGCTTGACGTGCAGTGCAGTATCTTGTGTTTTCTAATTTTTCCACTTTGTGTTCTTGTCATCCTAAAATAAACAATAATATTGATGAAAAATAAATGTTAACGCTGTCTTTCATCGCAGGTTTCGTGTAGCATCAACTTGAACGAATCTGCTTCTTATATAAGTTTGTCTTGCTTTAAATTAACTTTGGGCCAGGTTAACTAGTGTTCTGCTTTACGTTACTTAAGTTGCCACTAACGCTCTTCCTCATTGCTAACTACACTTATGCTTTGTTGTCTCTCATGCCATATTTACGCGCGTATTCTCTTTGCTGCCTTGGCCGTAGATGGATGTGTAAAGAGAGCCCAGTAGCTTCGCAGCACAAGATGACATTAGACTTTCTAGTGATAACAAATTCTACTATAACAACTACCTATTCTTTGTAATCTCGTATGTGATGCATAAACTAACGAGGTTTTCTTTTCGTCTGAAACTCATTTTAACCAGGTTGCCTTATTTTGCTGCAGTAGGTCTTTTTCTAATGTGTTCCTACGGGGCAAAAAAAAAGCCTTTACTACAAAATTGCACAATTTGGTTTATACATAAGGCCAGGTCCACTGTCAACTAGTACCATTCGTACGAAAACATCAAGTTGTGCGTAACCAATAAATCAAGGCAATAAGGGGTTAAACTTAGGGTTTTAATTAAGTTTATAGGGTATTAAATGAGTTAAGTAGCTAGTCCCTTTGTTGTCCAGGAGAACCTATAACCGGTGCCTGGTATTGTGTCTTGCAAGCTTTTTCCCTTTGACAATTAGCAGCGTGATGAAGGTGTTACCAGAAATTATCGCCATAGAAACAATTCTAAATGCCAACTACAGCAGCTCTCCGAGTGCACGGACCGACAGACGGACTGGCGAATCATCACCAAAATTTAATCATGTGTTCTTTAGAGTTCCTGTAAATTTCATGAAGATCCGTCCATAATTGAGTTACGTTACTAACAGACAATCAAACCACAGCAAAGAACACAACCTCCTTGCTTGGCGGTGGCAATAAAGAGATTTGTACGTTCGTGGGTAACGTCACAGGCAATAAGAGAAGTCGATCTGTTAAAGCACGATTGACTGAGCCGTAACGCATGGCTTTGTTTTGGTCGTGTGTGAAGTAGTACTTCCATTTCGTCTCTCAGTTGCATTGTGAACAAAAGTTGTTCATTGTTACGTGGAAGCACTCTAGGCAAATCGTGTTACTTATTCCAACCGAGCTCTCTATTTCGTACAAGTGATGAATTTGGCGATTTTATTTTACTTTGTACAATAGGGACTGGCGCTGATTCTTCTTTTAATGGATGAGTGGTAGCGCGTGATTCTCTGCTCACTGCCGCACTCTCTCCCTGTTGTGAACAATGGCTTGCTTCGCTCAGCAAGAATTATTATGTGCCTTGTGGACAGTTTACAATAGGTGAAAGAAAGACTCTTCAAACCCTATACTTACTTCCCTTCGGGCGAGTGCAATTTCCCTTACTCGTACTGTATTACCTCTTCTCTAAAGGCGAGAGCGCCGGTAAATATATATATATCCCCGAACTGGTGCTATTAGCACTGTTCTTATTCTTTACGCGAAATGTCGTCCTTCTAGCGGAAATAGTGGGAAATTTGAAGATAATAATATAAATTTTGCGAGATATAAATAATTATGTTCGAAGTGCTGCCCTGAAAAAAAAGTTTGGTTCCAAGATCTACACGTGAGTGAAATTGATGTGTACCCTTTTCTCAAGTCAACTACGGCGCTGCCCTTTTCTTCGTGAATTACATATATCATACTTAAAATGTATAATAATTTCCTCCTTACAACTACTTTTTTATATGAAATGAGACATACTCGCGCCGCTAGCGGCGCACGAGCCTGTGGTTAAACACAGGAATATTGCGGCGCGATTTAGGCAGTGTGCCACTGAAGCGCTAGTAAAATTACTATTACCACCCTTTTCTGAACTGGAAAATATGTAAGGTCTACCATGGTTTTATTGTAACGTTTTTTTTTTATTTTTATTTATTTATATATTTATTTTTATTTTTATTTTTTTTTTGTTGTAGCTAGCTAAACCTTCAGCTGAACTTCTGATGTCGCCGATACTTTTACCTCCGCATTTTCACTGCACAAGCTTACTTTGGAAAAAAAGAAAACGGGAACAAACACAGTGGCTGTCGTCCACTTGTCAGTATTTACACATTTTGGGATCGTGTATATTTTGATGTTTTCTTTCACACTGTCAGGAAATATCTCTCTACTGTTAAATGCCCTGTCGGATTATTGCCACCGTTTAATTCTCAATTTCCTTCTTTAAATCATTTGCCGAGATAGTTTATTAAAACTCCAGCATGTCTTCTCGGTCGTCACGGACACTGGCCATTGCAGTGTCGCAGTTAATGTCGCATTATATATTCAGTACTGGAACACGAACTGTTGGACGGAATGGAACAGTAGGTTGTAATTGTGCTTTAATTATCTGTAATTTAATATTATACTTTTTAACGTGGGTAAAATCAATTCTTAGTCTGTAATGTCAATCAAGTCGCGAATTCGTGCGTTTAGTGGCCGAAATATGTTTGTCCTTTCAGTTTGGGTGACGTTTTCCTTTCACCGGCGCGGCGCTAAAATAACGTCAAACGTGAGTCAAGTTCACGCTCAAATTATTATTGTTAATATTACTAACGATATAAAAGTTTCCAATAGGACGTGGCGCTTTGAAAAATTCTCCTTTATTAATGTCGCAGGCATAGCCACCAGAAGAAGCGCAGCTGATATACGTGAGCTCGGATGATACTGGTAGCGAACCCGTTAGAAATGCGTTCTCTAAATCTTAAGTATATACAAGATAGGCCGTAGGTTTCCATGCATGGGAAACTGTGAAGTGCATGTTTTTTATAACATAACGTAGAAGATGCGTCTGACTGTACTTATGCGTGTTCACCAAATGCAAGAAACACATATAAGAAATGCGTTTTCGAAACAATGCTAATCATATGCAATACGTTGTGTAATACAAACTGTTGATGAAAATTATGGCCTACCCTGTATTTTATAGATTCGAATTTCTTACGTAAAACATTACCATAGAACTGTCTTCATACCTTCTTACTCTATGTGCACTTGTTTCGTGTTCCAAAAATTATACCCACAACAGCAGCCATGCCATGCGGGCATGACTTCTGTGCTGGAGGTGCCAAGTTCGAGCGACGAGCCTGTCTAGTGATCTTTGTGGCATCCGGCTTGCTGAGTCGGCAATTGCTTGGTGTGCGGAGCTGGATGAGGGCCCCGCCTGACCAGGAATGGGAGGAGAGGGGGCTCTGGTCCTTGAAACCTTCCATTTCAGCGCGATAGTTCTTAGCGACCCGTGGTCGCCCGCGGCTCTATGCTTACTCCTCAGGGTTCTGTTTGCCTATATCTGCAGCACGAACTAGTACGTGTGGGTTTCCCAATGATGGGTGCAGTTAAAGTTGACATTAACTTTACCCCTTTGAAATGCAAAGTTTTGTAACAAAAATTGTACCAAAGCCATCCATGAAAAAATTCCTCGCAGCAATGGTTTATTTCTACGTTTCTATTCTTGTCTTGCTGGCTATCGCAATTTTAGTACATTTGGTTTTCTTAGTCTTAAAGCTAATCCTTATGAGGCTGTATAACAACTGTAAGTTTTAATTAATTTATTTGTTCTACTCTAAGTGTGATTAATTTTAAAGTGAATCTCACGTTTATTTTCAGTATTTTGTGTTGGAACTTCCTATGCTTACATATTTATCATTTCTTTTTTTTAATTGAATTGCTGGTATATTTTGACATTTCTCTGATCCGTTTTTTAGTTACAATTGGTTGTCATCTCTCCCATGGTGAAATATTATGTGTTAAAAAACGATATAGATGTACGGTTTACCACAGACGCTCGTCCACTCTTCACTAAGTTTCTTCTTCTTCCCGAGTTGCTCCCAGTTCCCACAGACGATAATTCCTTGTGGGCAGACTTCTGTGTCTCTTCTCCCTATTTTCCTGTAATTATACTTCCTTCATAGTTTTTTCTTACTGTAGTCGGCGGACTTTTTTTTTCCACAGGGTATTGTTTTTTCCACAGTGTATCTGTGGTGGAGATACAAAAATCATGGTACTATTTGACAGTATTTGTGATAATTAATTAGATTTACAACAGGGTGTAGCGAAATCATGGATTCATTTTCTTTTCTGATAATGCCTTGAAAATGGAGTGATTCAGGTTTTTCATCATTGTGATATCGCACGAACTACTGAGCTACAGATTTGTCTCTTATAGTAATATGAAGCGAAGGCCAGAAGGCATATTTTGTTATTCGCACCTTGTTACAGTACCGCAGCGTCTGCATTTAACTTTGAAATGTGTTGTTTTAGTTACATATCTACTTGCTAATGTGTATCTGCTTTCCGGTTGCTGTGGATGTCACTTATATAAAGTTTGAGTGGAGTTAGTTTCGATGTTTCATTAACCTCTGTTATTGTTATTAATTTGCTACAGGGATTCTTTTCTCGATTATATTTCTACGGGTGAAAAAGTCTGTGTAGCGAAGTAACACAAGCTGGTACAGATGGTGTTAACTGTTGATTTATAGTGGAATTCTGTAGCTGCATTTTTCCTACAAATTATCAGTAGAACTAGTACTAGTAACGACGCATGTTCTTTACAGAGCAGTGTTTTATGTTTGCTGGGGTTCTGTACCAACATTCAAATCCTGTAATCGGGTTCTGTACCAACATTCAAATCCTGTAGTCGCAATCATAACTGCGCTGTACTTAGCGGCCCACTCAAAATCTCAGATTGAGTACCATAATCTTAAGGCTGGCCGATGAAACTTCCATGCATGAAATGTTTTATAATGCATTTATGAATCTGAATAAGGCAAACCATTCACGGATAATTCGGTTATGCAGGGATGTCTTCATCAGCAAGAAATTCAAATGCATCAACACAAGACAAAGTTGTGCGATCAACACTGAATGAGGAAACCAAAATGACCTATTAATGATCAAATTTCCTTTCTGTTATCTACCACCGATGTTCTGTGGTGAAGAATTTGTGCTTCTTGCTGATAAATTCATTTTTTGCATCACCATGAACAGTTTGTTTCTTCTTTACGGTTGTTGTGTGCATCAGAGTCAATTTCAGCACCATAGTTTCACCACTATGCCTAATGTGCCACTACAAGGAGCGGGCCATCGAAGATGGTTTAGTGTGTCAAAATGCTGATTATATTAATGAGGAATATGGCCCGTTTTTGGACTGTGACGTATGAAAAGAAAATGTGACTTATTTTTAAGACTTGTTTTTTTTATTTTTCTACAGAATTTGACGTATTTCTTTGAGTAATTTAACCGGTATTGGATGTGGCATACACCCTCGTTCCATTGTGTTTGTGTGGATCTTGACTTGCATACTCTTTTGGTCCATTTCTATATAGAACTTGAACATCCACTTCTGTTGCACCCACTTTGCTTCCTTCCAGAAAGTATGAGGATGACTAGAATGACAACAGACAAGAAGGAGAAGAAAGGGCTGAACGACAAGGGTACGCGCAACTAGGACACACCCTTGTGGAAGCAGCATGGGTTCCCCGTTTTCTATCGACATACTATATGTCCCTTCCTTTTCCTCTCTTAGAAGAGCTTAGTACTTATTTAGGGAGGCTTAAATCTTCTTATAATACCTAATAATACTTTTGTTGCATGAATTCGAACATGCCTCTGTATGGACCCAATAATGCGGCTGCCGATAGGACTGTCGCCCACCTACTCGCGGCGCGCCGCTTAGTCCCGCGCAGGCATAACTGGACTACGTAACAGGCTAACTCATCGCTTGATCCTTTTGAGACGGTTCTGCGCATCTCCTCATTTGACGTCAGGTGGAGCGAAGAACGTCGGTGTTGCGCAGGTATCAACAGTATTCCTAATTCATTTATACATTTAATTCCGCTAGCATGGGCTGATAATTAATGTTCGAGCTATTTTGAACGCGGAAAAAATAACATGGTGAACCTTCTTCTTTTTCCTATAGTTCCAGAGTAGCGAAAAAAGTGGGTTTTGGCAGCAATATTGTATACGAAGTTTTCGCTCTTACCGGTAACATCTACTGTGCTTCAAACATTTTTTTGCCCTAGCAAATTGATGAACTACTACGTAGTAATTATGAGTAATTCAGTTTTCCCTCTAAATTTTTCCATGTAACCACAGGCAACGCTAATTTCTCTTAAAGAAGTCATGAAACTTGAAACAAAATCTTGTTAAACTTTGAACGCATGTCTAGTCAAGTTACCCTAATAAGTTTTTCTCGGAAAACTCGAAAGAAGATGCTTTGTCGACGGGGAAACTGTTTAATTACATGAAATACCGCGTCTGAACGACTTATATATGAAGCTTGAACTAGTAAAGAAAACACTCTTTCGTTTGACCATTTGCAATATTTTGACGAGAAAAGCTTTTTAAAATACAAATTTCACTAGTAAATTTGATCAATTTGGATTTACAATTACTTCTAGAGCGTTGAATACTGCGCCGATAATACGTAGGTATGCAATTGTAGTTTTTTTCCTGTTAGCCATGTTCTTCCGCGGTAATTTTCATGGCGGAGTGTACTAGTAATGTATGTAAAATGATATATGATGATCAGAAAATAGGCCATACCAGTACTTAGGAAGCCGTGGCTATGTTGTTGTAATTGATTTCTTCGTCTGTCAACCTATTCATTTGAGATTTTATTGCCTTATTTCTAGCAAACGGATTATTGCATCGCACAGTTAAAAACTGTCATCGTACAGAAATGATTACCCTTCTTGTTTCTTCATGGAAACCCAGGTTCATCGTATTTATTAAGTAATAGGTATGAACTAAGTATCCCTGTTTGCTATCTATCTCTCCACCTGACGTCACGGGAGTGAGCGGGGCTTAACACGCTACCTGCGCGTGAGTTAACCTGTTACGTTGCTCAGCCATGCGCGCAGGTGTGCAGGACTGGATGCTCTGCAGTCGGGTATACCTAGCCGGTTTATGGTCCAGCTCTTCCTTCGTCAATAATTCAGATCTGTTTTTGTCTCGGCAATGCTGCCTTCAAAGGCTGTGGAAGATAACGCTATGTCGCTTATAAGCGTCGGACACTTGTCACTGATGGTTTCCTTGCTGTCCGGTCGCCAGCCACTACTTGCATGGACTGCATCGTGCCACTTAACGGTGCAACATGAATGTTAAGTGCCGAACTAATCAGTTCGGTCGGTGCATCGTACCCTGCCTGGTCTGTTAGGGTTTAGAACTCATTGCCGGCATCGGTTTTCGGTCGTGTTGGCCTGCAGGCGTTCAAGTCAGTTGTAAATGGTTTTCTGTTGGATTTCTTTTCGCAGCATTGCGGGCTTTCCCGTGTTGCAAAGTGCTTCATTTGGGTTATGCTTCTTGTCCGTTGGGGCACGGGCTCGAAGTTTCGATAATAAAACTGAATCAAATACCGAATCATTCGGTATATTTTTTTGAAAAGTACCGAAATACTAAACCGATTGGCCCGTTTTTTGTCTACCGAATACCAATACTTTGGTACCTACAGAAAAAATACCGAATCCCAGCTCTGATAAACACGTTAAAGTGGGTCAAAATGACGATTCCCTAACATTAGGGAAGCAGTCATGGTGAGCTGCAAGGGAATTCCCCAAGTTTCGGGAATATTTTTTAATTTCGGGAATAAGGTCTTGCAGATTTAAAGTAGAGTTGCGTTTCGATCAGCAGTTTTGTGCGAAACAGGACTTTCAATTTTCGTCCATCATATATCTATGTGGAACAAGACTTGACTTTGGATCTTGCATATCTCTAGGGGATATGTTTGTACTTTTCGGCTTTGGCCCACCATATGTTCATATCTGTTTATGCAACTTGCTTTGTAGCTTTCAGTATTATTTCTGTATGGTATTGGACAGCACTTGTAATTTCTATGTAGTACACATCGTGTAGTTGTAGACCATTTCTGCATGGAGCATGACTTGTGCTTTGCATTTAACAGCTCTGTATAGCACGTAACATGAGAGTTTTGGAGCCTCATTTCTTTTCACAAGATTATCTTCCGCGAACGAAGTGTCTATATATACATATATGTATATATTCTAACCAAGAATATCCAGAATTTGAACTATCATCACAATCTTTTGCAAGCAGTCAGGTGGTTTGACCTAGATGTGAAAGAAAAATACCAAAACTGCCGACTCCGCACTTTCCACCCCTCACTCCCCCACCGCGAGTGATGGTCTTACGCCACTAGGTGTCCTAGTTTTATTCTTTGCTTAATCTCTGCATGCACCAAGACTTACTCTCTCGATCCATTTGTGTATGAATTAAGACTTGTTATGGGTTTTGATTCTGCGTTACCATGCGCTTGCGCCTACAAACAGTGCTCTTCTATACCGCTTCTTAATTGAACGATTATTGTGAATAAGTTTTGTTTGGGAAAAGGGATACAACGAAGAAAATGTGTATGAATTTTATTATGAAACAAAATAATATCCATGGTAATTACCGAATCGCATAGAATACATGAAATACATCAACCGAATATAGAAGGTCACCCAATTAGCAAAGCCATACGAACGCTTGAAACTGAAAATAATAGGAAAACTAAGCTTTATAATAAAAATGGATGCCTTAAACTCCAACCTGGAAGGCTATTTTGTACCAAAATCTAACTATGAATTACTAAAAGGAAATGATCATTCGGGACAAAGTAAACTCGCAACAAGTTACTACTATTTTGGCACTGCACCACCAGTCTGTTGCGGATCCGGTGAAATAAAAGTGCTAAGGTGAGCAGTAGTCACTCTAGTTGTTATAGTTATGTAGATCTTTCTTATCACGAGTATCAAATTATGTACAACTGTATGTTGTAGCTAAACAAGTTTGAACACATTTGCTACCAGTGCAGAAGGAAGTCAATGGGGGGAGGGCAAAACAATGGCGACCTCGTGAAAAGCGATCTGACTATTTACCTGTAAGTGCCGTAGTGATCTGTATAGAGTTGTGGACCTTCCCGTAACAGCTTTTCAGTGACTGAAGAAAGCAATGGCCATTAATCTGTTAAGAATTATTCGATGTGAAGAGTCAGTTTTCCTCGCATGAAGTAGGTCAGTGGCCTCAGCTGATGAATAATTCTGCATTCATGCCGCTGTTGTCTAGTAAACGCAATGCTTCTGCTGGAAAAAGCTACAAAAAGCGCAGTCTATCGTATGTTAGGTAACAAGCAAGAAGTAACAAGAAGCCCTTTTCAACGAATTAAAAGGATATCATTAACCTATAAAATTTCATTGAGTTGGCAACAATTGAAAAGATACTACAAGAAGCTGTAATATTGCAACGAATAGCTATCGAGACAGCATAAACCTACCGGGTATGGGGGTAAGCAGTGCTAGACAGAGAAGCAGAAATATTGCAACTAAACTACACATTCGTTAAATAGTATAATCGTACAATCGCATTCTGGGCAACCTAAAAGCAGTAAGAGCCAATTATTGCAATGTGCGATGATCATCTAGTTACATCACCAACAACTAAGCCCGATCATAACAATGATGCAATACTAAATAGGACCAAGCAATATCATAACTATTTGTAAAACCCTGGCGTAAACCTTTCAGACGTTTCTCCAAAACTAGGAAGCGGCAGCAACGCAGCACAGCCCACTTCAGGTAATTGGAGACAAGTGGGTGTGAGAATAGCTACTTTCTTTAAGCTACCCTAGACAAAACTTTGGTGTCTCAAGAAAAGAAGAAAAGCAAGGGACGTGGAGAAGGTATGTCGATAGAAATATTACCAGCTTGTTATTTTAAGGAGAACAAATTAACTGGCAGAAATGAAAGGTAACAGAGAATGACCGCACCACAGGCGAGAAATTGAACATTGAGAATACGACGAGTGCTCTAACGGAGACGCTAGGCATGAACAATACAATCAGCATTTGCCGCCGTATCAGATGCAATGACTAAATTACACCGATACATCAAATAAAACAAATGGTTTCACAATTTAAAAGCAAATGTTGCATGAAAAAATGCCAAAAGACATTGCCAATGATGATTTAATTGACGAGATGAGATTTCAGAGTAAGTCGACTTGTGTCCAAAGTTCCGTAACTGAAGGGTTACTTTACTGCACAGCTTGCAAGTAGTGCTGGGCTTGTATGGAGATACGAAAAGTGGACAATCTACTATATAATAATTCACGTCGTGTTTTTATTTATTTATTTTTTTATTTATTTATTTATATATTTATATCTTTCCTGTCACGCTCTATGGGAATAAGATAGGAGAAAATTCAGATTTCAAAAGGCGAAAAAAGAAAGTTGAGTACCTTGGAATCTTTTTCTTCAGTATTAGATAGGGGAAAAATGAGGAAGCCAGCGGGGGTTTTCCTGAAGGGCTAACTTACTGCCATCATTTATCGCACACGTGCACCAGTCATTAATAACCCAATATGCCGTCATTTACAATGACGGCTCGGGACACTAGTTCTCATCATAAGCAGGATAGAATAGGATTTATACTAAGGCCGAGTTCACACGACATTCATATGAACGCGTTCGCTCGTCCACTCGTCAGAACTTGTTACTGCGCCCCAGCAGCAGCAGCGGAAACTTGCACCGTTGCCAGAGTTTTATTTCACTCTAGATTGGAAGAGATACTCGTTACTCGCCCACTGACACTTGACGAGCAAACTGAACTCATTTTAATAACTTTTTGCAGTGTGCACAAAGTTATGCAGACAACGATGCTAGATAGCATACGGACGAGTGAACGTGTTGATATGAATGGCGGGTGAAGAAGACCAACATACAACGAAACTTTCTGACATTAACAATAAAAATAGCTCGCTTCAAATGTGATACTACAGTAAACTTTTATGCATAATACGTACTTGTCAACAATAAAAAGATCATATTCACAAATAAAATACAGGAAACTACATTATATACACTGTTTACAACTATGGGGCATAAATACATTTTTACACATACCTAAGATATATATGACTTAGAAGTTATCATACGAGGTAACAGGAATAGCGACTCTATTTGCTAAGTATATAATTGCATCTGAATATCACATGCACCGTTTTAGCGCTCAGCGTAATGATAGTTAATCATTTTTGCAATGATTACAATATTTTAGCACCGCATTATCATCGATCTAGTTATATACCTTCCCATTTGAAGCCTTGCTAACCATGACACGAGTGATCCAAGAGATGAAGGACTAAGAGAAATGCACAGTAGAAAGTCCTGAGGACAACACATGGACAGAGAAATTGAGAGAATAACTGCACTTGACAGCAGTAATCGAAAAAGAGAACTAGGAGCAGAACAGACTAGCGAAGGAGGGAGGAAACAGAAAGGGGATAGAGTGAAAGCTACTAGGAAGCCATAGGTGAAGATAAACTATGGGTCCATTTGAAACTTGAAACCCTATTACATAGGATGGGCGAACCCTTACATAGGATGGGCGAACCCTCACTAGTAGTGAACGGCGATTCAAGCAGTGATGCATGGTACGGTAGCAACATGCACCTTCCAACTACATTGTGTTAACAAGCATTAACAACTATAAGGATGGCTATGTGGCATCGCTGAGCAAAAGATTCCGGAAAAGAAATATCAAACACATTTTCATCTATGAAATAATAAGTAACTTCTACGAAGAGAGCGTCTTCCGCAATTTCTACTAATAAGCTGGAACATACAAACTTCCTAGTAATGATCAGGTTCGACCACATGCAACGATCTTTGCTGTTAAGGCACTCGGGACAACCTCAGATGCACTACGGGCCAGATGTTTTTAAAAGAAGTATTGGTTGGTTTGTGGGTTAAGAATAGTTTCGCACGCTAATACTAAGCGGTGTGGCGAGAAAAAGCACAAGACAAAAGTAAGCTAAACAAGGAGTGAGAAAGAAGCAAGCGGACCAGCACGCATGTAGAAGTATGGTAAGTCAGGAAAGGATAAGAACTGAAACATGACCCCCGGTAAAAGTAAGGATGCTGAGAAGAAGAAACTCCACCTGTAGGCTATACCATTTCGCCGCCAGAGGGATCAATAGCTTGTATCAAAATTCTGAAAGTACTGTAATACCCAAGTCCGCTATGGAGTTTAGAAGAACTTGCGGAATCTCAGAAATTGGCTGATGGCCTCACAGGCGTTAGACAACGGGCTCATTTGGAGAGCGAAACCTTTGATCAAAAACGGCATTTCTGTGGGCAGTTGCCAGGATCGGTGACAACACCTTACTGGTGCAATCAATTCTCTTCTTAAACCTATCGGCATCACGAGCGTATTGTTCCCATTCGCCCTTCCTTTCAATATCTTTTTCAACGTAGCAATAGCCAACGTTGTCATCAAATTTTACTTTCACTCCGGAATTGCCCAAGACGTTGTCGCCAATTTCGGTGTCCCACTTCAAGTTAGCCTTTTCGACCTCTGTCAGAGACCGTTTGCGTTCTTTTTCGACATAAACCAGTCTCCTCGACTGTTCATTGATGGGCGTTTTGCTGGTCATCAAGCCAAGTTCAAAAGCCCAATTAGCTGCGATGCTGCCGCCAGCGCCGGAGTCAGCAGCACAGTCCCAGTCGTCATCATCATGCAAATCAAAAGCTGTTGGAGTCGTTTTCGGAGAACACCAAGACAGGCAGATGGACACTGCAGGTAAAGTGGTAGTTTTTGATGCGCATCTGCCATCAACTTCACTTGTATCGCCAGCAGACTTGGGAGGACTGGCAGAGAACAGAATACCATCGTCGTATTCACTGTCGATGTAACATTCATCATAGAACTCGTCATCGTCATCATCATCATCACCATCATCAGAGGAACTATCATCGGTATCTTCATTACCATCACTATCACATTCACTTGGGCTTTCAGCAAAAATAATACCATCGTCGTCGTCTTCGTCCTCGCTGTCATCCGATTCACTTGTGAGATCGACGTTTTCTTCGGATTTATGTTTTACCTGTTTTTTGAAAGGGCAGAATGTTAAATTCATGATTTGTTTGACTAGTAAGCAGGGGTATTTTTTCTGAGTCTCCTCTTTTTTGGGAGATGCATTAGAGGAGCTCGATGGCTCAGTTTCTTCAACAGCCACAGCCTCTTCGCCTGAAGAAAAGATTTTTTCAGAGAGATCATCAAGCTTTTCGCCATCCCACTTTGCTTCAGAAAAATTATCGCAGGTTTCGCTATCACCCTTTGCTTCTACTTCACATGAAACACTAGAAGCATTGGCCTCCAAGTCAGAGTCCCTGCTGTTGTCAGTTGCAGAGTCTTCCAACTGCACTTCACAAGGTGCAGCGCAAGCACAAGGTGCTCCTTCCAACGTGCTGCTCACACTACTTTCTGTACAGAGTGCATCTGTGTTTTTTTTCGGTATAACTGCGAGATCCGTGGACTGATCTTTGATGGTAGAAGCTGATGGAATTTGGGCAACATAAACATTACTACCTGCATCACACTTGGCAATGCTTTTATTAACAACAGGAACACTGCTATCGATAGAAGCCTGATCGTAAGAGCTGGTTTGGGTCTTATCACAAGAAGATGCAGCCGATGCCATATTATTTGAGACTTGGGGACTAGCTGCCGTCTTATTTTGTACCTTCTCAGTGGCTGCGGGAATCCACTCTTTGGCTTCAGGGTTTAGCTTACTGTGCCACTCTTGGGCCTCAGGGTTCAGCTTGCACTTATCAGAGGCACCTCGGTCCTTCTGTTGCAAGGAATAAGCAGGTGTTACATTGAACTGGAAGCAAATATCAGGCAACATGTTACAATTTACTAAATACTCTGGAGCACCATTGGCATTTTCGCAAAGCTGGCCTTCTCCAGGTTCACCAAAGGAAAATTCATGAGTAGCTACACTGTAGGGCCTCATTGGAGAGTTGTTTGCATAGAAGCGAGGACTGCAGGTGGGCAGGGTCTGGGCGACGGACACATTACACAAGGGAGGCGCAACATCGATATTAACAGTAGCGGGGGGAAGGAAGGGGAACTGCAAATTACCACTAGCGACGCCTGAAGGCGCAGTGTTGCCATTAACACTACACTTATTCTCTAGACAGTCATTAACAGAAACTACGTTCCAACTATCATCTAAGTCACTAGCACTGTAACCATTAGCACAGGATTGCCCTAGCTCCTTCTGTTTCTGGTAATAAAGCAGCTGCTCTTGCTGCTCGAGAAGAAAACGCTGCCGCGCAGCTTCATTTCGTAAAATCTGATCAGGCTGATTCTGTAATATATCTCCATTGACCCACCCGGTGAAGCCCGGCGCGAAATTTCCCATTGCTCCAGGAAGCAAGACATCTTCATTGCTGGGATAGTAGCAACCATTGCTGTAGCTGCCGTAATTGGGGGAAAATGCGGGGCCCTCATCTTGTGGGAACTTACCACCCATCTTGTGATGTTCTGGTAATCCATTTACGAAGGGCTTCCGTTGTTGATGTAGTTGAGACTGTTGAAGTCTGTGCTGCTGCTGTTGCATCAGGTACGGGGCGGTCTTGTTGGCTCCGGGAATGCGAGAGGAATCTTGTAGGTAACTTGGGTTTACCCAAGTCGTTGCTCTTTGATTCATGTTGCGAATTGCACCTCGTAGCTTGCCAACAATATTCCAACGATCACCTGCGGATAAAAATTCCGTTAGCATTAAATAACACTGATGCAAAGTAACTACAATTCATTAACCTAACAGATCCAAACACAGAATATTTACCTTACATACCCAACCAATAGGTACCAAGAAATGCACTTCAGTAATTTGTTCTGCTTCTCATTTACGGAGCTGCCTTGTTACCTCAAACATAATTTGGTTCTGGAGGTGGTTTAGCAAATGAAACATGGAGCAGTAAACTGCATGTACGAATTATCACACGGATTTTGCACGCACAAGAAAGTATGATATCCACGCGCATCCCTCCACGGACGTTGAAATGCAACATAAAGCGTTTTTTTTTTCATTTTTCAAGTAGAAAATCCATATTTACAGAGCTCCAGAGTCGGACATTTCTAGTGGCAAGGAGTCTGAGCCGATGAATATAGGCCTCCTTAATCAACCCTTAACTGCACGACGTACCATAGACGGCACGTACCAAATAGTGATATTATTTTGTGGCGGGAGTGTCAAGATTAAAGCTTGCATTAAAGGGTCAAGAATTGAAATCTGAGTCAGCAGAAGTCGGTCGGGCATTTCTGGGATCCAAAGAAGTTGGGAGATGGACTCAGAAGTCTGTTTTGGAGTACGAGTCAGACTTGATCCATCTGACTCCATAACCCTATTTCTTTTTGAGTTAAAGCTATTACCTAGGTCACGAAATAAACAAGTATTGGGACTTACTAACAACGAGGGGGTCACGACCGAATATCAAAAAAAAAAAAAAAAGAGAAAAACAAGAGAAACTTGATTTTGAGCACTGGATAGTTATGTAAGCTTCCACATTCATATGAAGGAAATTCCACTTGAGTAAAGTACGGACAGCATGTATCACAGATAAAAGAACAAGTCACGTGCTGTTACATCAGCTGCGTGACGTTCAGCACACGTAGCATAAGGGATCTCCTCCACCTCCATAAGATAGGTCATCGTGTGAATTGCGAAACCTCGACACAAATGTAACAGCACAAGTGTATCTCCTCTCAGATCCCATGACTTTAGTAGGGGCTTTCTCAGAATGAGGACGTCGACACCATCTGTGATTCCCCCGTCTACTTTGTGCTTCCATGCTAGCTGCACTGCGTTGCCAGAGAAAGAGAAAAAAACGGTACATACTGTATGGCACGGCCAAGAGGAGCCTAACTCATCTGTAAATTGTTCAAGCCTGTGAACGTGCAAGAGAAAATTCCGTAAGAGGAAGAGCAAGTGACATATGCCTTAGTATGTGAACAGAAACGTGGTACCCAAACCACCGGACAATAATATACTCATACTGTAGCGACACGTACGAAGCCAGGAAATGAGGAAAGAAGGGGAACAACAGCACCAAGATCGTGAGTAAAAGAAAAAAAAGGAGCATGGTGAGCACGAAAGAACAATATTTCGAAGACCTGGTTATGACTAAAGTAATCTATGGAATCCCCACGGAGGAAGAGAGGCCGACTCCCCACAATGTAGGTTGGGCAAATCCAACATAACCCAATATATAACCCACTCTATTGCACCCCAGGAACAGGATACCCACGTACTCAACAGACTGCCAGTGGATGGAAAGACGAAAGTAAAGTACACCCAAAAAGCTCCTTATCCAAATCCTATGGCCCATTATATGCTCCCAAGGATAAAGGTATTAGAAAGGAAAAGTTTCCTGAAGTAAAAATCCACGTACGTACTAATAAACGAAAGATTTATTCATTATAAACGGTCGCGCATAGCGAGAACGTAAACACAAGTTCGCAAATAGCATTAACAAGACAACAGGGATGTATCCTACAATTAAAACATGTTAAGAAAGTTCCGAGATATCCAACTATAATAGGAAATGAACAATATCATTTTACCTGAACCATAATATCCGTAAATACACGGCGGAGGATACAGTAGATCCTCTCCTTTTCACGAAGTTTTGAACAAGTACTTTTCAAATAATTTTCAACTGAATGATGGGATAAAAAGGGGAAATCTCCCCAGCTGTTTCACGGCACAGACAACGCAAATAAGCATAAAAGATCGGTTATGTCACTTCCTCAGTTCCTATGTAAGGTGTTAGTGTTGGTTACGATTACAACTAACGATAAATGAATATATACCACTTGATAAATGAATATTCCACTTGACTAACATATTCACATTTAAACTAGTATAGATTTGCGTGGGAAAGCAGCTTTTATCAACGTGCTTAAATCAAGGCTATGAACATTGATAGGTTAAATATTCATTAATGTTGTCGGTAGCAACGAACGTCCAACTCTTCCATAGGGCGCAAATGTTATCAACGTCTGTACAATAAGCTCTCATGTTCACAGCGTTATACCTTTATTGTTCTCAATTCACTTCATACAATTGGTTAAATAAAAGTGCCTACTGCATTGATAAATTTAACAGAGAATCAAAGAACAAGCCCATTAACAGCAACATTGAGCTTATAGGACACATATCTTATCATTTGGAATATGATAGTAGATTTGCACGCACTGAAATACACTTAACCGATTTTGCATCTCTAATCTTACATGTGGTAAATTGAATCGTTCATTTCTGGTATTATACGGATTGACGGAAAGAAGCGAGCTGACATGGGTCTCCAATATATCAGAATCTTCAGACATGGTTTTGCGCAAAAACTGAAGGATAAAATACTTATGGATAGCTTTAAATTTCGGAAGATGAAGCTTACTATACATGGCATTCGTTGACAGTACTGGTATATTATTCACATCTCGTTTGACACGCACCATTATCCTGGGGGTTTCATTCATAATGGTCGAAATCTGTTTTACGACGTTATCTCGCTCCTCCCCATATGACAATGCCGTACGTTAGTTGTAAATACGATAATGAATAATACAAGTCTAATAGCGCACGCTTTGGTAAAAGTTTGCCTACGGCATATATAGCGCCCTTTGCTCTGCTTAACTTAGCACACAGACTATTAACATGCTTTGAAAATTTCAATTCATCATCAATTACTACACCAAGATTACTAAAACACGGTACCCACTTCACTTTGGTGCCCCTGAAGAGAATATAGGCAGATTCAAGTTCCCATAAGGACTGAAAGGCATAAGTTTGGTTTAAGTTACTTTGGAATTAACCTGTTAGCAGAGAGCCAGGACATAAGTCGTTGAATAAGTCTTTCAATTTTCAGCACAGCACCTTCCAATGACGATCATTTGAATAAAATACTGCGTCGTCCGTAAATAAAATGACATTTGCTTCGGGAATGTTAGCTATATCATTGAACAAAATGTTAAAAAGTAGGGGACCCAAAACAGACACTTGCGGTACTCCGATAACAATATCATTTATTTTAGATTGCTTACCGTCAATAACAACAAACTGTTTACGGTTTGTGCCATAACTCCTAAGGAAATCGTTCGCTATACCTTTAATACGAACGTGATCGAGCTTTCTCATTTAAATTTCTTTATCAACAGTGTCGAAGGCTTTTTGCAAATCTAAGAACAAACATACTGTATAAGTTTTCTCCACCAAAGCTGGTACAACGTTCGATACAAAATTGAAGACTGCTTCAGTGGTATTCTTTCTTTACTTAAAACCGTATTGCACATCACTAATTACTTTATAAACTTCACAATAGTGAATAATGCTTCCGCGAATTGATTTTTCAAAAATTTATTAAAAATTGACAGAGTTTATATTGGTCTAAAATTGAAAACTTCATTAGCACTGCCTCCTTTATGCATTTGAATGACACTGGCAATCTTCAAAGTATCTGGATAAATTCCCAGAGAGAAGCACTTGAAAACTAAAACCCTACAAAGACTTTACCCAGTCAATACTTTCTCAAAATCTATGAAGTACTTGCAACTCTTACCTTGCGGTGCGGCTGGAGCGGCGCCTCCGTAGGTTACTGGATTGGCTGATTCCTCAACTGGCGAATCCACAAAACAATAGTCAGACTCGAGGGAAAGAGGCTGTTCAGTTGCGCCCATTGTTGCGAAGGAATTAGCTGCGCCCGGCTCGGCACAATACCAGGGCACGGAGTCAGGAGAGGTGGCTCTGCACTGAGGGTAGACGAGGGGAGCAGTCCCGCCAGATACAAGGAATCCGCACTTGGTACCGCCAACACTCAAGTTGCTCAGCCAACTTAGCGGTCCTGTTGGAGAAGGTCAAGTGAACGTAAGTGATGTGGAATAGTTTATAAGAGGAAGAACAGCATAGAGCATCATCAGTACGAGTTAGTATAAGGTTGACGTAAGAGACCACAGACAGAAACAAATATGGGTGCAAAAACGGTCCACCTGACATACATACCTGATGGTTTGAAAAGTGAAACCCAAGGTCTCTGCCTCCCACAAGGTGTCGAGTTGAACCCATAATACCTGATAAAATTTCTCAAGAAACACCCACGGTGTCTTACATGAAGTTTGGGGAAAAAATGAATAACTTTTGATATACGCGTAGTAATCCAAAAGTATTAACATAACTCGGCATTACAACCATAACTTGGAATACATAATTCCTTCGGTACACAAAGGCAACACACTACGCGCAATCGACACAACTTTGAGGCCAAGTACACACAAAGCAGACACGAGGAGTTCAATTCAACAACTAAGACAACCTACCAATAACAGAAGTAATCCAAGTAACGCATCAAGAAACGAGCAATAAGGCGAGTAAGCGTAAAACTGTACCTTGAAGAGTCGAAATACACAGTGGAAATCACCATAGACTCCTATTTCGTGTGGTCTAGAGTGCGGCTCTGAAGAGTAAATACAGAAAGGTTTTGAAATAGACCAAACCTTATTTTACGTACTTTTAAAAAGGTTGCAAATTATTGCATCAAGAATGGCCTACTCGATTATGGTACCTCTAACCCTATACGGTACGGCTGAATGTATTCGCCCAGCCACACTCACAGGACTACGGGAAGAAAAAAAAAAGAAGAAAATCACCCGTGTGGGGGTTCCTTCCATGGTCCCCAAACGGAAGAAGGTAGGAGTCCGCATGGGATGAGTCGTTTACCCCCATTCGGTAACCCACCTTACGGAGCAGAAGGGAAGGTATATAGATGCTATCTAACCTTACAAACTAACAGCAGGAACTGAGCCAGATGCAACATCCCCTGCGCACAAATCACTCAAAAAATACCTATCCAGGAAGTCCTCGCTTTACGTAGGACTTTTTTTATGGAGATTTCAATATAGAGTAAGTACAAAATATTTAGCTCCAGGTATTCAATAAAGGATTTTGAATTCGAGTAATACTGTTGTTCAGGTAACACGAGTGCTTTCTCCCAAGAGGCATATAGGTACTACGTTCAAGTGTGCGCTTCATGAGATTCAGATTATTAACTTTGCATCAATTTAACTTTTTCGGTAATGAAACGCAAGGTGAAGTTTCATTTCTTGCCCAATTAACGGTCTGTGAATCATTGTAAACGTTNTCTCAAGAGGCATATAGGTACTACGTTCAAGTGTGCGCTTCATGAGATTCAGATTATTAACTTTGCATCAATTTAACTTTTTCGGTAATGAAACGCAAGGTGAAGTTTCATTTCTTGCCCAATTAACGGTCTGTGAATCATTGTAAATGTTTTAGTACTCCTTCAAACCTCTTCGTCTTCTATCCGTAAGATTACAATGCATAAAACCAACTCGACGACTTGATACAGAACTCAAGGCCTCGATATAGGCCACTTCTACTCTATATGCCTTTATAATTATCATGTCGTTCTGCACTGGTCATTGATTTGAAACGAGAACTACCTCTGTAAGTATTTCACTGGTGGTCTCAAGTCTACAGACACAATGTGATGCACGTACGCGGCTCGTATCGACACATACAGGGCTGGTACACACGTCCGGTATCTCAACGCCTTGTTTTTTATGAACTGTTCGAATGCGTTGCTGTGTCGTTGCCTAGAAGCGGCATTTGTGTACGCATGGTATACCAACATGTTCATCAGAAATACACGTATTAGTGCACATGGTTACCAATTCGCGGGGCAATGTGTTTGAACAGCAGAAGTGTATACAACTTTTTGAGTTCCAATTCACTGCAAGGCAATCTTGTTCGAGCTCACGGACTTAACAGCTAATAATTCAGTAAATGTTTTGGTAGCCACGGGTCGTCTTTGCAAAGACTTGACAAAGCATTCGGAAAATCTGCTAAACGAACACGTTGAAAAGACTGCTGTAAGCACCAGGCTTTACAACGTACACTCCGCCGCATATCAATGTTGTCCAGCGACACACAACTAAAATAGTACGATATCTTGGTTAGGAAGGACGTATAACTATTTTTAACTGCTAATACGACTTAAGCAGCACTCACTTGATAAACGTCGTGTCAGCAAGCATTACTCCTAACCTTCTCTTGGCACTACAAATAAAGCAATAGAGCCGCGAGCATTGCGGCGAGGTAACAGTTATCTTCTAAGAACGATAACTCGGGGAAACTGATAAGCGTCGGCTATAAATTGGGCAGCGATAAGGCAGGCTATCATAACCAACATTCCCATAAACTGACCCACCGAAAGAAAAGGCAGCAAGCTGGTGGGAATGACACAGCCAGTCAAGGCGTAGTCATCAATGCTGTTAAGATAAAAATAATAGGTGGAAAATCCACTACTATAGGTGCAGCGCATGAAGCAGGGCATCCGCGACTGTGCGATTGTTGGACCTAAACCCAGGGGCAGATTTACTAATGTTACAATATTTTAGAACTTATCATCTTGTGCCAGATAATATCCCGATGTAGCTATACAGAAAACCACGGTCTATGACACCCACGCTTGTTATTTCAACTCTAAAAGGTTATGCAGCACCCCTGTGCCTGGCCACTGAGGAAACTCGTTGCATGCTATCTGTACTTGCGCTGTCACATACCAGGATGGGGAGATGCGTGACCTTCGTTAATGAAGTTGCAAGTGGTAACTGTGAGACACAATACAGGCCGGGCTGCACTAGTGCGGCCGGGCTTTACAAACTCCTAATTGCCTCAATAAATCTGGATCAACGAGTTGCTACCTCTGCACTAGTTCCCCCAGAAGAGTTACGGGAGCGTACTGTGTACAATTCTCACGAAAGTACTAATCACTGATGAAATTTTGCCATCACGTAGTACTGATCTCTCTCAATAATATGCGATGAAAAATTTTAGCTTACTACGCTCGGCGATGGATGGCGAATTGGAATCGCATTTTAGGTTCAAGTTGCTTTGTTCAGTTTGTGGTAGACGAATTAAATTGGGCTGCGCTTACAACACGCCTTAGTCGTCACACGTAGTAGGTAGTCTAGCATTGGGATTTGGTTTGGTAGTTCAGACATTTTCCAGTTCCATTGACCCAAATTCACTTCAACTAAAAGTGTGCAACAACTTCGTTCCAATCTAGTTTGCAGATATCCATCGGATTGGACAACAAAGCAATCGGCTGGGACGTAAGTCAAGTACTTACCCTGCTGAAACACAGTAAACGGCATGTTTGCTTGTGGGTGCTAAGGCCATCAGAGTACGGTACTAATCTCTCTCGTTAGAAATTGACAAATATCTCCACCGTCGCAGGCTGACTTCGAAACATCTACACATACAGGCCTAGTTTGTACATGAAATATTTTCTTCGGATCTGAGGACCGAAACTTCACTAACCTTTAAACGCCCCAATTTGAGGATGTTCGAGGGAGGTCTATTCCAAAGAAAATTGGCGCTTTATTGGAGCAAGAACAATTTTTAAATAACGTCAGAGATGATTCATATCTAAGAAAAGTTCTGCGCAATGAACGAGCGCGAGACACGTCTGAAAGCCGCTGCTCACGAAAGTACAAAAAGTGAAACGTTCCAGGAACGAAACTTTTCATGACAAGAACTCTAAGAGTCTAAAGATAGCCTTTGCGAATTAAAACTTTCTCAAAATTAAGGGAGATCTTTAAAACTGTACATGTGATAGTTGCTACAGTGTAAAACTTGCAGACGCCTGCAACATAGAAAATTTTGGGAAATCGCAACTATGAGCAGGCCGAAGCCATACAGCAACGTCATCGGTAGAATAGTAAAGTTTCGCATTTTGGGCACTCGAGGGCAACGGCTTCCAGAGAGTAAATGCTCTAACGCTGTCAAGGCTCACACGACAGTTTTTCTGCCTCAGTTTGAACCACTCACAGCACGAATTCTTTGCGGCGTTATTTAAACCGTGCGCAGCTCCGAGGTCCAATTCAATACAGATTTGAAGCGATCTCCACTTCCGCTATAGTGACACTTGTTAAGATAGTTCACGTGACGGCTAACATTTTAGTCCAACATATGGTATGCACACAGCTATACTGACCAGGCCAACAAAACATTGGGAGACTGAGGAACAGGACAGTGTCGGGACTGACGGATACTGATACGCATGTACACACTTCACGCATACTGGTAATGAAATCCTAAAACATCTTCCCTTTTATAGCAGAATATTCAGCGACTGGAGTGGTGTCGTTAAGAAAGCGGAGGTCGCAACCAGAGAAGTATTATTATCATTACATAGCTATCCTGTTTCACCGAAGCACCCACATCGTGAAGATGTGACCGAGCAGTGAGAAGCTCAAGCTAAATAGGTATAAATGTTATACTGGCTGGATTCGTAGGTTATAAATTTATAATATTAATCACGAGAGTGTAACAAGCCACTACTGTCAGCGAAAAGTTGAAACGAAATCTATTTCTTATATTCACGACGGTATAGTTCTCCGTGTGTTGGAGCGCAACTAAAGCTTGACGCTTACCATATTAACGGGAAGTCAAAAGAAAGTCGAGGTAATTATTCAATGAAACATAGTTGAACAAGCACACAGGCATTTACTAAAGCAACACCAATTAAAAACACAACACAGTAGCTATCCAGTAAAAAAGCACGCGGCACGCAGTATGAAACTAAAGTAAATATGAAGCCAAGGAGAAAAGGCAGAAGCATCCAATAAAATTTTGAAGCTCAACTGCGTAACTTTCACAACACCACACTAGAACAGAAAATCTGCACTACAGTAAAAAGTACTAGGTGTTTCGTCTGTAACACTATTTCCACTGGCTCTGTATAGGTACATAGCATGTCCCTTACGAGCTAATTCCAAGCTACTAATGTCACTGCTTCGAAAAGGAACAAATTTTGCGCGAGATATGCAATTCAAAGACCTTCACTTGGCCATAAGACCGGCAGTGTTGAATTCTGAAGACGTTCGCTTGGTCATAGCAACCAATGCGGAACTTCTAACACGTTTTACTTCACCATTAACGACAAATGCAAGAATCCAGTGACTGATAACAACGAATGTTATACACGCCCTCAACACCCTAAGCTTATTATCAAATGAATGTTCGTAAGCATGCAGCTTCAAAGCAGCTTATTTTTTCCAGTAATAACGTTTCTTGGTCTTCAAGTTTATCAAAATTCACTTTCAGCTACCAGCTGTAGTATAATATTTCATCAAGCTCATTATTAATAAGGGTATTGAAGCGGGTTCACACGATAGTCAGGTGAACGTTTCTCTCCGTTCAGCGTCGGTGACGCGATAAAAACAAAATACATTGGCTGCACAGCTTTAAAATTTCAAATTCACTCATATTTAAAGATCATTCCAAAACCTTGGCAGACACAAAGCCGTGTCTTGAAAGGCATGCTAGATCCGACGTTGAAAACACGCCGGGATCTCCCATCTCGCGATTAATTCCCACCTCGGCGGACTGGATGAGGCATGCGAAATACATCAAAATAAACTTTGCTTGCCTACTCTTACGAGCTGTTTCAACCCAGGAGACGCACTGGTCCAATAGAGACTCACCAGCGGTGAGGGGGGGCTGTGCGAAGGCTGGACGTTGTGAGAAATGTTGAATCAGGCAAAATTTTTTGTGGGTGTTTAGGAGACAAGACATTTAAGGCTTTTTTCTTTACAGCCATTCAACATTTCTTGCTGAGTCTGGTCGCCGCGCCACAGCCTTCCTACCGGTAGCAAGTACGTCTCCATTGGGCCAGTGCGTCTCCTTGGGGCCACTTACCCTACTTGCAGCAGCGACACACTAATACCTCCCTACACAGCGGTCACGCGGCTACCAAGGAGGTTTTACAGATCAATTAACGAACCTCCATGGCCGCTTTACGTAACAAAAATACTCCGGGTGCAGGGATGAGGTTCAGACGGACTAAAGCAGAGGCAGTAAAAAAAGGATCCGGATCGTGAAAATTGTTTTAATCAGGAAGTTTAAGCCTCAGTTTCAGAGCGGAACGATATCACAGAGGAGAGAGCAAGGGACATAAAGTATGTCGATAGAAAAAGGGAACCCATGCACGAAGGTGTTCCCACACCAGATCAACGCGCACGGGAACAGCAAGTCGGGAAAGAAGAGGAAGAACAGAATAAAGCATGAGCAAGTAGGAGTATGAAATAGGGAAGTTAGGTAAGTGTGCACGGAAGACAGACATCCCAAAGGCCTAGCTAATGGCTACGCAAGATGAAAACAAAACATTCTTGGGACACTGCGCGGGCTGCACACAAAGCATTTGAGCTGTGAGATGAGACAAGTTCATTTTGCAGTCGTGAGAGCCCGCTTTTAATGTAGGGATAAGTAAAAATTCTCTGAGTAATCCAAACATTACTGCCGACTGAGGTGACCAAATTATTTCCTCCTTCACAATAACTGGCGCACGCTAACACTAAAACCAGGTTTAGTACTTAACATTTAAGCTCACTAGGTACCTAAGCAAATAAATAACCATATAAATAGATTTGTACTGCTGCCATTATAGACACATAGAAAAAACTTGAGATCGTACAGTAAATCACAGCCCGTAAGTGGTAAGCGCTTCGCACAGTACCTACACACAATGCTTCTACTAAGCTATGAAACTATACTTATACGGTAATGGATATACAAGACTATGACACAATACTTGTACTGCTATATGAAGGTACTACCCTGCCGATTGATACACAAGGTTAGCAATAACACAAAACAAGCACACAGACTAAAAGTACACAGTTCCACTAACTCAACGGTACCTACAATTCATTCTTGACCAACATCGCGGTTGACATTACTTGCATCATCAAATTCTAGGCTGAAATGTTACACTTGTACCCCATAATAAATGCTGCACCAACTTACGGCTCAGCATCGAAATAGCATTCGTAACCAGGGTTGCGGAGACGGATGGTTCAAGGTCCGACTCCGACTCCTATCCCTCAAGATTTTCCGACTCCCGACTCCTGGCTCCAATAAGTAGATATTTGATGTAAACATTAAAAATGTCCAAATAATTTTTGCTAGTATGTATATACACATATCAAGTTGAAGATGCTAGGTGTATTGTACATATACAATGATATTTTGTACCATTTGGGACATTAAATTGAGGACATGAAGACATTAATAAAAAATTTGGGTAAAATTTTTACACCTGGCACATTATGTGACTGGGGCATGGGGGGCAAAATACTCCATTTTCTACTGATTGTTCTGCAATTTGCGAAGTATAGCCTATGTATTTTTAAAGAAGAAACGTATTTTGCTTATACAATTTTTTTATTTAGGCCTTAGCTAGTTTTTGAAATGATGAATATATATATATATAAATATATACCTATGCACTTTTTTCTAAATCTCACAGGAATAGAACTCAATGAGTTTTCATGCTATAATAAAATGTACAAAAAATAAATCCACATTTAGAGTTTTTTTGTAACTTGTGACTGATAATCCAGAATTGAATTATATTTATTCATGAATGGGATTAGGAAGTCGGAGTCGGGCTTAAAATTCCGACTTCGACTCCTAGAGCAAGTGAGATTCCGACTCCAACTCCGACTCCGACTCCCCCTCAAATCCTCCGACTCTCCCTCAAATCCTCCGACTCCGCAACCCTGTTCGTAACTAGTATCTCTGCTCACGACGCAAGGCAAAATACGAGCAAAGTGAAAGCTCCCCACTCAGTAACGACCTACAATACTGCATTCTTCAGCCAGACTATTTTTATTAGTAGTATACATTACGGTACAATGTAAGCACAGTATCCATCATGGCAATTTGCAGTGCCATAGTACCACAGCAACCAGACAAATGCAATACACAATGGAATTCGTAGCTAGCGTGCAGAGTAGACCCACGAAAAAAGTGGTTTTAAGAAAGCACGAGCATTTGACAAACGACGAAAAGCGTTAGCCGAATGTGCACAACGAGACGAAGTGGGGTTTGGAAAAGTGCATTAAAAATAAAAAAAAGAAGTGTGAAGCTTTGAGTAGAAGATTCCATAAACATTGTTGATGAATCCAAGCTTTGTAATAAGCACGCGTACCAATCTGACATGGAAGAATATTTATCACTTAATGAGGTAGCCAGACAGGTACGTAAGGGCGTGTTCACACAAACTACTTCAGAGTCAACGCTAGAAGAACAGAGCCAACACGACTCATCCTAGTACGGTACGTTGCCGTGATGGTGACTGCAACTCAAAGGGTTAGAACATCGCACCAAAAGTGTAATAGGTTTACAAATCTTAGTGAGTGACTTTCAACTTTTTCGGAAATCGGAGAGATACTTATTAAAGTTTACCTACCACTGGCACCTGCAGTAGTACACTGAAAGTTCAGAAAAGACGTGGATACTTTCAAGAACTTTTTAGACAATTTGATAATGCGCAAGCGAAAACGTAATCGCATTACTTGAATTCGCTCCATGCAGATAACACCAAAAAAGTCTTTCGTGTGAACTCCGCTTTAGAATTAATAGCACTAAGCCTATGTCAACAACACTAACATAATGGACACATTAAGTTCTGAGACACGGGCACAATCTTCCATAACTCACGGAATTAGCGTTAATCTTTTCTAGACACAAGCCATTAGCTTCTTGAGCGAGAGAGGAAGCGGCTAGTACAAAGGGGTTAGAAGAATACTGTGCCGAAAATCTGAACTCTGAAGGAACTGTAATGCCATCTAGACAATAAAAAAAGGAGAAGATTGGAAGAAAAGAATGATGAGCAGAGCGAGTAAGACTGCTGAGATAGTACGTACCGTGTGTCAGCAACCGGAAGATTCATCATATGGAGAAAATGTTGCTTGAGGTGCGAATTTTTTCGAGAAATTAATCAGGTTCACATCAAGACCTTTACCTTGAAAATTGTGTGTGCGTTTGATGTAGCTACAAGACGAAAGCTGAAGAAACAACGTAGGTAGGGCAGCACGGTTACTACAAAGGAAATAATTTCAATAGACTGCTGCTATCGGCCACGAGTGTCAAGAATACACAGCATTGTAGTAATAACTACCACTGCAGTCATAAAAAGCCGATTTTATGGCTCCCTATCAATATGATACAACAGCCTAGAGTCTCGTGCCCTAAAAGATATTGAAGCAGCTGAACACTTCTAATGGCTGATATCACCGTAAACTGTAACTATTAAAAAAAATAATAGAAAAAAAAAACAGTTAAGGGCGTCACTAAGTTCGTAAACACATGCATACGGTTTCATTAAATAATAAGCGAAGTGGGGACAGACAAAGGTGTCACCGCGTCATGCCACGTACGGTACCGTATGTAGCAATGACGAAGACTGTGATAATGTACAGATGAGTAACGTTGACTACAGCGCACGGTACCGTGCGATTCCAAGGGCCTCCTATGATTACTTCCATAATGCAATGAATGCAATTTCAGCCAGGCAGTGATGGGCAACCAGCTGTTAGGGATAAAACCGACGGCAAGTTTCAAGCTGATGTTCTTACACTCTTAGTTAGGTACGTAGTTTTACTTCAGTAGTTGCTCGTAGAAAGTCCTTGTGATTCTAGCTTGCGACAGCGGCAGCAAATCTCTAATGGTGACAAGGGAAGCACTGCACTACACTAAAGGAGCTAGGTCGTTAGCAACAAGAAATCTCAACGTCATCACTTTACTTATTAAAATAGATTTTAGATTCTAATTAAAATGCACTATAATGCTTAGTATTACGTCGAGACACCCAAGACTGTGTCATCCGTCATGGAAGTTAGTGATCGTAAAATATTACCGTAAATGTAAAACCTACAGAAAAATCTTTGATTAAGATGCAATACATGCACAGGGCACAAGACTGCACTAGCTACTTGTCAAATGATGCAGTAGACTTTGAACTTTATATGGAGGCACATGTGATCGGAGGGCACTTGTCTCAAATGGATGATGGCAATTAATAAATGCATCATCGTGTCAGCTGGGCGTTAGAAATATGCCAATGCGACGTCCACCGTCGTCCCGGCGAGTAAAAAAAAAAGTGGTATTCCTACGATATGCATGAACATGCCTGGTAGTAAATGGGTTAAAGACTATAGATCGATGGATGCCATAGAAATGGTGTTAGAAAGATATGCAAGTGTCTTAAGCTGCAGCACAAGAACTGAGACACACTGTAAAGTAAACTAAATAATAAAAATAAAACAAAGTGGCACAAGCACAAGTTCCATTCACAAAATTAGAAGAGTCTGTACCTCAACAGGCACACAATTTAATCCAAGTAGGCCTAATATCTTAGTTAAAACAAGGCAACGTACCTACATCAAACAAAGAGGGGAGTAAAGTCAAAGCTCCCACTTAGAGGGGCAAAGTTCATCTCACAGACAGAATCAATAAACATTGCCAATAGCATGAAACATTCATTGGGGCCAAACTCATTTCACGGTGAACATAGCTTCGATAAAGCCAGACCAAACGTGGCCAAGTCAAATCTAGTAGTCAGATCCTATGTTAATAGCGTCACGAAAGACAATCCAATGACGTCAGAAACTAACAGTAAAGCACCTTAAGAGGCATCCGTCAGATACCTGGTCCGGCATATCAATATTATTTATTGTTTCCCCCCCGCAGACGCTACTAGGCGATTCAGCAGTGAATTTCGCATGACATTATTTACCTTTACAAATTACTGAATATCAAAATGCAGTTTTAGTCCGGCATATCAAGTCGCTTTGGAAAAGTAAGAAAAACCCACAAAAAAACATTGGCAAAGGCATCAGAGAAGACAGTTTATTCTTCACTCTTCATCCTCCTCATCGCCTACAGGACCGGTCTCAGGAAGACCAGCAGCCCGTCTCTCCCTGGCGCGATCAGCAGCGCACTGGATCCATAAGCGTCCACTACGCGCCTCTTGGTGCTCAGCCAAGAACGCGTGCAGAACTCGCACATCTACACACAAGTTGAACACTACCTTCCTACGCCGCTTGGGCGTTATTCTGGTGTCTGGTTCGTCCTGGTCGGCGGGTTTTTCATCATGGCCAGAGTTTTCGAGCGACACACTTCGGGCACCAGTTTGGGCGTCAACATCGAAGAGCGGAAGAGGTACTTGCTCGAGAGATAAACGAGCATATGTTTCAACTTCTCCATTCGATGATTTGAGAACATCAAAATCCTCAACAGCTCCGTTGAAGCAAAGATCTTCGTAGCCAACGCCCAGCTCGCCCAAACAGGATCCAACATCGTCAATTTGGAGTATCAGCTGCATATCACTTTCCTCAATTCCAGTTGACGAAGGCTTCTCCAGAGCTGACGAGGACATTGCACCCGTGGCGTCATTCTCCAGTAGAGCATTTTTGGTCCCGTCAGAGGAGCATTCATCATCACGATCTTCTGCTTTTCTATTTTGGATCACCGTAGCAACACTGGTTTTGGCATCCTCCTCCGACATGGTGGGAATGATGTTGAGGATAACATCCAAAGGCACAGGTGAAGACCCAGCCGAGTCATGCGGCACGGCAGGCAGCTGCTTGAGTCCAGACTGAGGAATACAGTCAGGTTCATCTACACCGAGGGAAATTCCCAGAGCATCACTTTCGGTAGAAACTTCCTGTGGACAGCTGTTTTCACCAGAAATTTCTCGTGGATCACAGCTACCGGCAGATACCTCCTGTGATGCACCGCTCTCAGCACCGGTAGTTGAGCTTACCTCGCCAGTCTTAGACACCTGTTGCAACTGTGAGTCCTGACCTGAGGTGCTATTTTCTCCCTCAGGTAAAGATAAGGTATAGCAAAAGCAATGGACAACAGTCTCTGCAGAAGAGTGAGTGTTGAATTGGCACATATGTTGAACACAAGTAGTGAAGCAGGAGACGGCAGTAACCCTAGATACAGAGTTGAATTTGACCAGCGACGACTTCATAGCTGATTTGACAGGTACAATGCTGGTGTTGGGAGAGTAGAGCTTAGGTTTAGACTGCTGCTGGTACACCACTTGAGAGGATTCAACAGCAGGTGTAGGACCGGTGTAGTGTTTCCCCCATCTCTCATTGGCTCCGCGGACGCTAGAAAGCCAGTAAGTATCGTCACAGTCTTCTTCAGAGCTGCAGCTTGCATATGGCACACCAGAATCAGAGCTAGAAGTTGATGAAGCAGACGATGAACGCACTTGGCCATACGTCAGATCCTGAAGCCCCATGCCAAGATCGTCATCGCTGTCAATGTCTTCGCAAGACAAAAATTCCATGGCATCATCACTACCAAAGCTATCCTCATTACTGCTAATGCTGTCATCAACACCACCAGCGTTGTTAGTATTACAGTCTGGGTTATCTAGAAATATGATCGTATCATTACTCTCATCAGAATCCTCATTGTTATCAGAATCCTCATTGTTATCAGAATCCTCATTCTTATCAGAATCTTCATTATCAGCAGCATCACCTTCTTCAAATACAATGAAACTGTGACTGCTGTCACCATTTTCGCTAGTGGCATCACAACTTTCGGAATCACTTGATTCCTCAGTAGATTCACTGTGGCTAGACACAGAAGCATCTGCTGTATCAAGCACACTAGTAGAATCCTCGGGTTGCGACTTGGCACAAAGACTGGGAGAGGAATCTTCATCATCAAATTCTATGCAAGGCACTGGATCCACTTCCTTTTGATGATGAGCTAGTTTCTCAATTTGTGACCAAGCAGGAGATGCTGTAGATGTGTTATCATTGCAAAGGGACGGCTTTATTCCACTGCCTTTAACGCTGCACAGTTTTTCCCAGTCAGTAATATCTTCCTTCTGAGTACATGCCCCCATCATTGTCTCTTTCACGGAAATCGGACCGGGTGGAGATACACCCGAGAACGAGATAGTTGAAAAAGATGGCGTCATTTTCGAAGTCCATGAAGGGGAAGTTGTTGACGAAGGGGAGGCAGCTGATAAAGTGGATGTAGTTGATTGAAAAGATGCAATGGATGGAGAAGATGGGACCAATAAAGGTGAAGAACTCAACGAAGGCAATGTGACTGTTGCTGGAGAAACTGGGGACACAATTGGTAGAGCTGATAGAACAGCAGATTCTGAAGAAGAACTGACAGAGTTTTCACGAGTCTCATGTAACAATGCCGATGAAAAGACTTGCATGGACGTCTGGCAAAAAAGGGCAGATCCTGAAAGTGATGTCCCGCGAGAAGGTGAAGGATCAGAAGAAGCATGCTCTGAGCTTTCCATATCGCACGAGTCCCAGAAATCTGGATTATCTAATTCATCCATTGCTGCTTTCAGGGTTGAAGGAGAGGTGGAAAGACGCACGCAGCTATATACACCAACCTTAGTAATATTACCAGGAGAAGAACTCAACAGAGTCTCCTTGCTAGCAACGGGACTAGAGCTAATTGCACTCGAGATAAGTTGACCAGCTTGGTAGCTATGAGGAAGAGTGCTTACAAAAGAATCAAGAGCTTGGGAAGCAACATGCAGTTGGCTAGATGATGGGTTGTTTGCTTGGCGACTAAGAGGAATTGTGCTTGAGGAAGGGGAATCACTAGCTTGGTGAAGACATTGACCAGGAGGACAGTGACAAGTAGGAGAGCTCAAGCAACAAGTCGGTGAGTCTTCACAACAGCAATTGGAGACTCCACCTGTAACATCCACGCAAATCAAAGCAACAAATTAGTGAAAAAAGCAACAAAGCACCGAGAGGAAATGGTGTACCCAAGGTAGGTAGTAATAAATGGCAGCATCACTCAGATGAAAATATGCATTCAGATTTCAGAATGCAGTAACATCAACTTACGGGCAAAAAAATTCTGGATAAGAAGCCAAAAAACACTGAAAGTGATACTAGAACTTTGAAATCTTTCGTGACGGACACAACGCTGCGGACGAACCAAAGTCAATTTCGGATTTGAAAATTATGTAAGCCAAGTGGGCCACCATCAAATGCATTGAATGAACTTTGCACTTATTGCAATAGCGCGAAGAGGATATAGCTCGCCACTGGGCTACATGCATATAGTCACAGGGTACAGTACTAGCTAGGTACACAATGCAGTGCTATTATGAAGCCTAGAGAATTGGGTCCAGTGTGTACTGGTACTACTGAAACTGCAAAAAGTTGTCAGTAGTACAGAAACAGCACCTACCTGGCCATTACGTTTGATATAAAGACTAGATATATCTTGTTAGGTAGCTATAGAGATAAGCTTGTTCTATAAACAGCTGTTACCACATTCTGAATTCTACCATTAAATGAAAGATCCAATCATACCAAGCATTCCAACTGAGGAGAGGCTTGTCAAGTACCAAGATTATATTTACTGTATATATTGAATGAATTTTCATCTGAGTAAAAAAAAATAAAACAAAGGTTAAGCATAAACAAAAAAAAATCAGAGACACAGTTTAACCGAGTTCTTATTGGATAGGACAATATGTTGCAGGAGTAGATATGTAAAAAGCAAGCTATCAGACATTGGCAAGGTTAGCAATAGCTATTCGTTATTGCATGAAGCTTCATCCAAGTAAAAAAGAAATAATTGGAAGTTAAACCATTACAGCCAAAGCTGAAGTGAGTTTTTGCGGCATAGAACAATATAATGCACGAGTATACTACCCATGTGTATTTAACTGAGAATTAAGCAACAGATTTGTTCAGTTAAAGACATTGACAGTAAAGAACTCAGAAGTTATCATATTAGAGATCTTATATCACTGAAAATTTAAAATTGTCAAGCAATAACGTTTAAATTAAGAGGATGTACTGCTGTCGACGTTCAAATAGATATCACAACAAAGCAATAAATGAATAGGTACAAGCACATGCAGTAAAAGGTTAGCATAAAAAGCGAAGGGAGGGTAGGGGGCAAGTAGGGTAAGTATGAAACTGGCATCAAATACGACGTAGCTACCAACTTGTGTGATCTATAGTCTAATTACTACTCAGTATTTAAAACGGGTACGAAATAATTCTAATTCATTTCTTGGATATAATGAGTTAAATAGCAGCTGTTAGTCACAGGGTTGTGAAGCCTTGTGGAAGTTTAAGTCCACCCCAAGGGCCCAGCCGGTGTCTGGCTGCAACCCACTGGACTCCAAAAATATCACCTCACTTTTGACTCCCAACTCGACTTTGTAACACGATTGGCTTAATTCAACAACTCTTGGGACAAGTACGCATTAAACGCCAACTTTGCTCAATACGGTACCGGCATGCAACAAAATAAAATCCAAATCCAACTCAGCCACCTTGATAATGGTAGAGTTAGGGCAATAAATACAGCTCATGAAAAATTTTTGAAGGAAGATGTAGTGCAGCAGTGGGTCAGAATATCAAGCATGTACCGATATGATTATGCTACAGTTACAGATAGCTTCCCATCGGTTGGCCTTAGCTCTATAAGAATGAGATCTGGCCACCTCAAGCGTAATTTGTTTGCTAGTCTAGAGGTGTAACGATACTATCGGTGTCGGTACCGGATGTATCGGTAACTTTTTGGGTTACCGGTATCGGCCAAAAAGGGATCAATTTTGGCGGTACAGCCGATACTTTCAGAAAAATATTGTAACATTGTAATGTTTTAATTCTGTGGAGTTGGCGACTTTCCCTAACAAAATTACCAGGAGCGGTACATAGATGAATTTTTTCAAGTACATATGTAGGTAATTGAGTTCATTCCTTTTCTTATTTTAACATTAACAGAGCAGGAAGATTTCTGAGAATGAACTACTGCAGTGAAAATATATAGTCAAGCGACAGTAGCTGAGACAGTGTTGTCCAGCAGTGGAAGAAGAAAGAAACTCTGCAAAACATACACAAAAGTTTCGTCT
The DNA here is from genome assembly GCA_001587735.2 of Parhyale hawaiensis. Taxonomy (NCBI): domain Eukaryota; kingdom Metazoa; phylum Arthropoda; class Malacostraca; order Amphipoda; family Hyalidae; genus Parhyale; species Parhyale hawaiensis. The sequence goes on from LQNS02278153.1 coordinate 136,241, forward strand.
TCTTCGATAATGCAATTAAATAAATTTTGCAATCGCAGAAGCTGGAATGTTTTTCAACGATTGCACCATAATATGACAAGTTATAGGCAGAGGGAGTACGATAATTAGGCTCTAACATCGTGTGTGGCGGGTCCTATTATTGAAAGGTATGGTATTCGATACCGTTTGGCTGTAGGGAATTACTTTAGCATCATTTTACTTTTTCGAGATATCTATGCTTCACGTCCAACTGTTCATCATTCTTGTTCTCGACATTTTTGCCTCACCGCGAGCCAAACATAGCTTAAACCAAATTATATCCTCTAATTCTGTAACTAATCCATAAATCTACTTCTGCTGCACATCCTGCACTTTTTGCCAAATGAGTTCTTTGCAGCTTGTCATTCATCTGTAATAAAAGGCAGTGTGTACTAGACGGTCAGAAGGGAAAATAACTTTTATTCATCTCACGAAATGCGGGTAGGAAATGGTTAACATGAGTTCTCGCGATGGTTTTAAAAGCTTCAGAAACGCACGTATACTCGCGAAGTATTTCACTGACCTCGTCTTCCCAAACACTGATTAGTCTTGTGGTCAAATTACGGCTAACTTAATGATCGCGTAGTCGAAAAGTAAAAATCTGTAATAAATACTGAAAGCTCAATCAAATTCTGCTCAAGTGCTTGAGTTCGCAGGTCGTCAGACGTCGCATGGTTTGTCAAAACTCCACATTGGGTCTACGAGGTCTCGAGTTACAATAGTACCTTTAAAGGAAAGAAAGTGTGGGCAAAATTGAATGATAGCTACTGCATAATGTTCAACTATAGATGAAAGATTCAATTACTTCGTCAATATAAATCAATTTCCAACTAGACAGGGAAAAAAGCTTTCATATTTTGGTCCCAGTATTTTCTAACTTCGCTGGGCTTACAGAGAAGCCAGGAATGGCCCATTCAGTAGTAACTTATTCAGTTAGCTACACCAATTAAATGCAGTGCAAAAAGTGCAGAATCCACATCAAGTTTTCTGACAAACATGAACAATAATATACTTTCTACTTTCAGCATGCTATGAACACCTCAATACTACTAGTATGCATTCTAGCATAAAGGTAAATAATGCACACGTGACATGCAACATACTCGGTTAACAGCAGGTACATTCTCATACCGCATTTTGATATTTGTACTAAAAGTGACAAGGTAGCTATAAACAATAAAATACCTGTGTTCCCAGCAATAGATGAAAGTACTCACTACCGTACCGTACAGGTCAACAAGTACGGTAGGTAGGTATACTCTAGTTGGCAATGATGATGAAAAACCATGATCGGTTTTGCAACATTGTTGGTGTCTTGGAGCTTTTTTGATTGTCGGTGGGGTGAGTTGAGACACTTTTGGGGAGAGAAGACAAAGTTTAAACCCGGTACAAATTTTCTCCCCTTCCCTACTTATAGGAGTCATAGGGTTTGCAGCCTCGTCATGTGCCAAAAATATAAGCGCACTACTGTATTTATTTGTTCAAATCTTTTTTGTCTCAACTCACCCCGTTCGGCGGAGCATCTTAATTCACTCCGACCGACGCTACCTATAGCTAGCTACAATTTATTAGTAAAAGAACACATTTAATAACCACAGCACCATGAAAATTATACTCCTTGGTTGACGTCTGTACGTTAGCTAATTGGAGAACATTCAAAATAATTTAGACAGTTTATGAAGTGAAGCAGCTTCATGACTGATTTTTGGAAAAAGTCTGGTTTTGAGCGACAGAAATTGCCTTACATATACCATTGGCTCTCCAAATGTGTTTACCTAGAAGAAGAAACAAAAGCCCTCGCGGAACAATACCCAGCTTTCCCAAGTTTGAAAATTTAACGAGTAGGCCTATTGCTGCCAAGGGAACTTGAAGAAAGAATGCAGAGGTGCGCAAACATAAAATGTTGAATAAATACAGCTTTAAAAACCAAAGTTACAGATACTAGCTACAGTAAAACAAAACCCAAACTAAAAATACCGGTACAGCATTTCAATTTAGATGCGGCTACATAGTTTCACGTTCGTATCAACAGATATCTACCTAGTCTATTAAGTCTAGTTACCAGTAAATCCAAGCACAGAACCGTATGTAAATTTCTAGTATATACAAAATACCAAAAAAAAAGCACAGTCAAGCATACCTATGCATTGTAGCACCTCTTCGCAGAAAATGCATCATTGTATTCAACACAACTTAGCATTACATTAACAGTTTTTTCGACACACAATGCACCATTTACAACAGAAGATATAACCATATGGCACATCCTCTGCCTCTTGTGGAGAATACAGAGAATAACATCTTTCTTTGCTACTTCCACTTTTACTTGACATAAAAGCTAGTGATGTATCATACTGCATAATCAAATACAAATACTACAAAATGCATGCTCTACATCTATAAAGATGCATTTAAATTTCTCAAATATATTACATGGCACCAAACATATGTTACACCTTGAATAATTCAAGGCTCTGTTTCCATATCAAAGGCAATCCAACAGAGAAAGAAAGAATGGACATACAGCATGTAGATAAAAGTGTAAAGCCCATGCACAGAGCAGTTCCCTCAGAATCAACGCTCACAAGAACAGCAAATCGGGAAAGAAAAACAGAATCAAGCATCATCAGCAAGAGTATGAAAGTAGAAGAAAGCAAAGTAGGTGCAAAAAAGACAACTGGAAGGCCTAGCTGAAGCTACCTATAGGCTATAGGGTCCCCCTTGCGGTGCAGCTCCCAAAACAAATTGCACCAAACACAGTAAAAACTAACAAGTAGTGTATGACTGAAGGCAGGTTGTAAATAGGCTGCTGCAGTGAAACTTATATCTGTGTGTCGAGGTATAGCTAATGTCCCACAGTCATTCACAAGCAACAATATCAGCAGCAATGACAACTAAAGTATACCTACTCAGCCAACAAGTGACCACATATCAGTAGCATAATCCAGCATATCAACCATTTGGTGAATTACCACCATTGAAACACTCCATTGTCAACTAACTACTTACGAAAAGCAAGGCCTTGGACAACTGATCATTTGCAAGCATACGAGAGCTACAGCACTGACACGTGAATGAAGTGCAAACTCAAATTGGGAGGCTACAAAAGAGATGTTTTCATCACAAATAGCTATGTGGGATGGTATCAAACTCAAGATCATACAGCTACCTAAGTGCAGGCCCTAATTGTATTGCCAAGAATGCTGTGACAGCTCCAGTTATGCATTTTATTTATTAAACAAAGTTTGAGTCATGTAACATGACAATAAACTAGGTACTGCACTGTAAACAAACTTGACATAACCTGAGTAGAAAAGCCTGTCAAAACCTGTATGCTGAAAAGAAATCTACCTCACCTCATTAGTTTCAATTCACTGTTTCAGATAAAATAGCTAACGTTGCATCAACAGATAGCTAAGGACTTAATAAAAAACGATATAGTTATACCTTTGATACTGCTAACTATGGCTGAATGCATCTTAATGGGCATCCCGCAACTACCGCAATAGCAGAGAGGTGCTTATACAAAAATGGTAGCATACACTAGCAGGAAAAATAAGAGAACGATTTTGATTTTTTGAAAATAGACTAAAGGTTAACCATGTAGAGCAAGTTAATGAATCTTTTAACGGGGCCCTAAGAAATGTATTTGACACATTTCTACAAAATATCAGGACAAACATAACTATATTTAATACATTAGAGCAATCTAACAAACAATAACAAAAATTGAACAGTGCAAAATAAGAGAACGATCGTCTCTAAATACA
>LQNS02278153.1:178360-190539 GCA_001587735.2 Parhyale hawaiensis
ATATTTGTGACTGGGCCTAATTACTAGGTTGAATTTTGGCTACTCTGTTTGTACTTGTAAGCTTGTAAGCATATTTTGTGAACCCATTGTGTTCTTAATAAAAGTTAATTATTATTATTATTTGTTTGACTGTCAGCAAGATACGGTACCTAACTCATAAAGTTAAGAACGGATCCTCATGAAATTTATAGATATTGTTAGGCATGTTAACAGTGGTTAACTTTTGGCAAAAATTCGTTCATTTGTTTGCTTGCCTATTTTTTAGGGACATAAATAAAAAATGAAAGACCAAATTGATGTGATAATCTGTTGGTTCATTCGTTTGTTTATCGCTGATTTTGATTTCCGGCTTGTTAGCACAATAACTGAAAAAGTTATTAATGAATCTCCATGAAATTTACAGGAATTGTTAGTGACGTTAAAAACATAAATGATTTACTTTTGGTGATGACCGGGTGGTCCTTTTGCGTGTTTCACTTATGTTTGCTATAATGTTTGTAAGCAGCTTAACTCGAAAAGTTATGAACGGATCACCAAGAAAATTACGGAAACTAAATACTATCATAAGGCACAACTGATTAGATTTTGGTGTTGATACAAAGAGAATCATGATTTCAGAACTACTGTGAATTTCTCGTTTCTGTTGCCTTGCTTGGCAAAGGTATGCGCTCTCAGAGTGATCGCTAGTTAGTAACTGTAACAACCAGTACGGTCCGGGGCTGATAGGCTTGTAGTTGACATTACTTTAAAATAGCATCCAATCTACCAGTACAGCGCACATACTGTACACGTTTGAAAGAATTACCTCTATATGGTCTACTATTGAAAAGCATTATGAACAGAGATTTACTTAGCCATAGACCGCAACAGTACTTGACTCTTAGGTCCAAGTGGCCTCAGACGCTCGCGGCTAAAATAGGATTTTTGCAAGAGTCAAGAGCTATTATGAACATGTCCAGACATGGTCATGCAGGCAGGCGCCCAAGTGCGCGTCCCCGCCGTATCCAAGATACCTTCTCCGCAAGAAAAATGTTGGGTTCCTTGGAATTTTTTTTTTTTACTTCAGTATTAGATAGGGGGAAAAGAATAGCGCTTGAGAAAATACCACTTTTCCGTTGCCGACTTTTAGCCGCCAGCGTCAGACCTAAGTGTCAAGTACTGTTGTGGTTTATGTCTTAGCATGTTCAAAGAGAAAGCAAGCACGTTTCTTCGAGATATAATATAGTGTACTTGCCGCAATACTTAAAATGATGAGCTACTGCATTAGAATAACGTCTCCAAATCTTTTGCCGCCATGGTAGCAGCATGCTTCCGTTCGCAGCTCCAACACCTTGTATCGCTCGCAGGTTCGAAACCAAGCTAGGCACGCGAGCTCTTTGTTATTCTAGGCGTGCTGACTCGGCAGTTGTGTGCATGAATTGCGACGTGGTGGTACTGCCTTCTTCAGATGAGGGGGATGGGGGGTCTCGGTCATTTTTTCCTTCCGTCAAATTGGCGCCATAGTTCTTGGTGACCCGAAGTCAACTGGAACTACACTTATCCACTGGGGCTAGTGAGCCTATACCTGCAGCACAAACCAGTGCATGTGGGTTTCCCACGTGAGGGTGCGGTCTAAGTTGTCTTTACCTTTACCTTTGCTGTAGCCATGAGAACTACCTGATCGTTTGTTTAAATCATGCCCTAATTTTATTTTTTTGTTCTCGGTAGCTGACCATCTGACTGTGTACGCAGGATAACCACACGTTCGTATCCAAGAAAAGATCTACCTCGCTTCCTTACTTGCCGAGTCGAAAAGAGCTTCGTAAAGGTTCTAGAATTATAGAAAATACGAAAGCCTTAAGCTGGATGCGAATACACACAGGAAATTCTCTATCATTTCATTGTTAGTAGTCTGTAACCTCATTTTAATTCTTAGTCATGCATACAGTAGACATTTAATTTTGGCTAGAGTCAGTCCTATTAATAAATACCGTGTAGAGAACTGAACCCAGTGTATTCATTGGGTACTTTGTGCTTCGTAATATATTTATGCTTGAAAGACTTAAACAACACCTGTTTTGGTACAATAGAGATATCGATTAAAGAATATTAGATTAGCCAAGAAGCTCGCCCATTATTAATGTAATACAATGCAGCACTGAAAACTGAAACTTATCAAGTCGCATCACACTTCGTTTTCTCGTCTAAAAATAAAAAAATGAAATTAGTTTTTTCACCTCCATTCTGATGTACACAAAAGCAGACCAACTTTTTGGCCCACCTATTATTATTTTCAAAACTTGACGCTCGGCCTACCACGGACAGGGAGCGCAACTCAAATGAAGCATTACGCAACACCGGGAAGCTCGAAACGATGCCAAGGAAAATATACCAGAAAGCCATTAACAGCTGACTTATAAACGTCTGCAAGCCGACACGATCGAAAGCAAATGCCGGCAATGAATCCAAGGCCGAAACGGAGCAGGGCAGAAAACAACCTCAAAGTTGAAGTGGTGCGCATCAACCGCAGCAGCGTTCGTTCTCGCACTACAGGTGAGCGCCGCCTTAAGACAGCTATGTCTTACGTATAGTTTTCTTCAGTTTTTTTTTTTTTTTTTTTTTTTGGAAGCGGCACTGCCAGCTACTTGTCCCAATCGGAAATGTTTTGATGTTTTATTCGATATTATTATTATAGTCCAGGCTCTATAGGAGGAGGGGTGTCTGTGTACGTTTCTCTTTCACGGCTCTACCACGTAGTTTCCTATTCCATGTGATGAGAGCATTAAAAAAAGTTGCGTAGAATTTTCGCAACTGGTACATTTTTGAGGGGGCATGGGGGGGCCGAAAACTATCAACTGTGGACTGATTGTTCTGAAATTTGCTCAGCATATGTATTTTTGAAAAAGAAACATATTTTGTGCATACAAATGTTTTTGATTTAGGCCTTGGTTTTTGAGATAATGGGGTTTATATAGAAACATACTCTATATCTGTATATGCTGGAAATTTCAAACGAATAGAACTCAATGAGTTTTGATGCTAGAATAAAAACGACAGTTTTTGAATCCATGGAACATTCCCAACAAAACTATTGAGCTAGAGTATCCATTTTTGCCCTCATAATATTTTTCCATCACAGCTCAAAAACGAACCCCTTTATTTTTTTATATATTAGTTAGCGATCGCAACGAAATAGAAAATTGAGAACCAGCTGTGAAAAAAATATAATGAGCGCAAAAAGGGAGAATCCAACTCTATAGTTTTGTTAGGAATGTTTCAAGGATTCCGAAACTGTCATCGTTTTTATTCCAGCATGAAAACTCATTACGTTCTATTCGTTTGAAATTTCCAAAAAATATTACATATATATATATATACTGTATTTATTTATACACCTTTATAAAACCCATTATGTCATAAAATAGGGCCTAAATCAAAAACAAGTTGTAATAACAAAATATGTTTCTTTGCAAGTTTCAAAACAATCAGTTCACAATTGATCATTTTTGACCCCCCCCCCATACGCCCCTTTTCAAAAATGTACAAGTTGCGAAAGTTCTACCCACCTTTTTTTCTTAATTTCCTCTTCATATAGAATAGGAAAATACATGGTAGAGCCGTGAAAGAGAAATTTACACAGGCACCCCCCCCCCCCTAGAGCCTGGACTACTATGGTCCCCAGCTGCTCACTGGGCATGGGCCTGCCAGTTAACTAAACTATTACTCGATGGCGCTCACTATACATACTGTATACTCCCATCATCGGATAATTGCTTAGGGCTTTTCGCTGGTTTCTACCGCCTTCTGCAGGCGATAAAATACTGCAGCCAGGGCTTGCGGGCTTTACAGAAAAATCGCGACGAATAAAAAATATCGGTGGTAAATTTCAGTCCTGGAACCTAATCAAATATAAGCATATTTTATAATTATCGTGATAATTGAAAAGGCAGATCGGTATAGAGCCCCCAGAAATGGGGTAGGGGCACAGGCCGATGAAAGGAAAAAATAAAGGCAAAATGCGTAAAAAAGTACTGTTAAATTGTTAAAATGTACGTAAAAGGCCACGCATGTTGCGTTCAGTCCCGCTGTATTGCTCACTCAGAGTTCACAAAGAAATATACACCTTATATATTTATGTCAATTGGTCAATAATATGTTGGTTAAGCCCAACAGGGGGATTCACGCAAAGATAACGTATAAGATTTTATTTTATAAGCAAAGTGTCCTACAGTGTGTAGAAGCACAGTAAAATTCATGGAACGCGCAGTCTGCCCTAACACGCAGTCTTCAGAGTGAGGAAATGCCACAGAATTCTGAAAACTCCTAGTAAAGAAAAGGAGCCGGCGAGGTCATGTTTCCCGTACCACAACGCAGGCGACACACGAGTGGAACAAAGAAGGTCCAGGTAGCCTACGAAAAAAAAAACAGGAATGGAAGCCCAAGCTGCAGACACTAGTCCCAAACAACCGAATCCCAGGACAGAGAAGCAGAAGGTTTGTAAAAGAATGAAATGGAACAACGACCAATGTAAATTTCGTAAGGAAAGGAACGAGTTTATTTGAAAAAAGACACACGTATACAATACAGCACGACAACTACAGCTCCTCCATTTTTGGCTCATCATTTTGTAACTTTCTCTCGCATGCTCGTCTTCTGCCGCACGCCCATGCTTCGAAGCATCCTATACCGTATGTGTTGTGTCACAACAAAGCACATCTATGCATGTGTACCTTAATTTTTTTTTTAAAATGTCAGCCACAAAGTCAGTCTGTTTAGCATGTGTCACTAGTAAAGTTCTGGATATCTCTGCATACCTGGAATATTCCAAACTGAGAAGACTGTGCACTTTTCTGATAATGAAATGGACACAGCACCGTATAGTTTAAAAAAAAACTAAAGGCCTGTCTACACGTTAGTCTTCCGAACGCGTCCACTCATCCACTCGTCCGAATGTTTTGTAGCGTCGTCGTCAACACGCCTGAGAGTAGGCCTACCTATACGCCACAGAAAATTACAAAAATGTTAGCCGTCAACTCAGTATCCTCGGCAAGTGTCACGAAGCAAGTTATGAATATCTTTGCATATTGTGGAGTGAAACTAAAAGTCAGAAAACAGTGCATTTTCTGCTGTTGTGGCACAGTAACACATTCACACGAGCGGATGAGTGAACGCGTTGCAAAGACTAACGTGTAGACAGGTCATAACGAGTGAATTGGCCTTGAGAAGTTGAGGAACAATTGTAACAAATAAGTTCAGTGTCTCAGAAGTATAGTAGGGTTACATGTCTAGTACCCATCTACTGAGCTAGTAGCCGTCCACTTGGCGCTAAAAAACTTTCTGTGTGAAAACTAGCAGTGCTAGAAAGCCGTACATAGGGGCAAGCTGTAGGCTAAGTAGTGCCGCACCATTCCTGAAAATGATGAAAAAAACAATAAAAATAAAATAAGAAAAAATGGCGGTGGATTTCACATTTTTTCATGTTTTTAGTGAAAAAAAATGTGAAAACAACTACCGCAAGTAAAGCTAGTTGGACGTTAACCGTTATCGTTCCAACCACAACGACGGCCGACAGCAGGCTAAAGCTAGATTTCGGGAACATGGCTCCAAATTTCGGCGCTTTCTTAACAAAACCAGCATTCGAATAATAAAATTTGAATAAAAACATCATATCTCCTGGGAGATCACATTGATCCAACAATATGAACAAATACTAAAGTTCTGACGCTTCCTGTAAGTAGAGATGGCTATACTGTGGCGTGTAAGTGATATTTTATCCATGTTATGTACCTACACATTCGCGTAATTTTCCTTGAATCAAAATCAATAAACTACCAAAGCCCTGACGCTCAAGAGTGGTAAACAAAAGCAGATTTTCTCTCAGAAGTCTTCGACAAGAATTTGCTGCCATTCACCCACAGGCTGCAGAGCATTTCGTTGCTTAAAATGATCGTGTTTTTCAAACAGGGGCCCACATGATCGACTGCAGGGTGCAAGGTAACTTCAAGTTATTGGAAATGGTATAATCCGCCTGCATATAAATCCAGTTAAAATCGGAATCTAGTTTTAGATTATCCTCTCGCTGCAACCACACGATTACGACCCTTGCCTAACTTGGCTTCACTGTACCAAACGACGGCGGCTTTAGTTAAAAACTAGACAAATGAAGAAAAAGTCATCACAACCGCTGCCGGGAACTGAGCGTACTCTGAGACAGTAACAAATAGGATTGCGAGCATACCGGTAGACACGTGGAACCTACTCGCTAGGGCGCACTTTCTATCTCTGGAGGTCATCTTTGGCATTAGGTATCATCCAGCTCCTATACATGATGCGACTGATATCAATCAGTTCACCCATGAGACGCCGTCGCATTTAGAGAATTCTGAATATCTGCCAAAAAGTTGTTCAGCGAACGTGACCGACCGCCATCCGCCCATGACGAAAAATTCAGCCGGTCGGTGTCTTCTCTCACTTTGAAAAATTCTGGATATACATTGTTGATATGTCAATAGTTAATAGCCCTTGCATTATGTTTAATTAGTACTCCGCACGGCATTTCTATTTCTAATAATTATGTTCTCATCACAATGTTTTCACTTGTCTAGAATACAAACATGTTACATCAGGATCTGCCTGTGCAAAATAATCTTACCTACCTTTATTATTTATTTAATAACGGGCCAACACTAACAATCCATCCGTGTAAATCTACAGGCCAGTGGTGGAATAAGTACCTATAGGGTGCTGCGCCCTTATCATGTTGGGCAGAGCGTGCAGATGAGAAAATAAAAGTATCTTATTTTATATTGTTGTCGTACTCCATCCAAGCGCATGGGAACAATAAAAAAGAACACAGATTTAAAGTCGAGTTCATACGTCATTCATACCAAGAGGTTCACTTATCCACTTGTCCGTAAGTCTTGTAGCGTCGTTGTTGGCACAGTCAAATCAGTGGCCTCTGCAAGTGCCCTTGGGCAAGTCACGGCTACCTAGTATCTCTTCAAATTTGTACTGAAATAAAACTACAGAAACTATGCAGTTTGCGGCTGTTTCTATGGTACAGTAACACATTCAGACAAGTGGATGAGCGCAAGTGATTATATGACGTGAACTTGCCCTAAAAAGCATCGCTAGGTGTGTGCGAATGAATTCAATGAAAGCATATTGGACGCTACGAACAGACGTCCTGATGGACAACCTAATTAAAGCTGGTACGCACGCTAGTCAAAAGAACGAGTTCCGTCATCTTCGCGTCCAAATGTGTTAATGTACATCAATAATTAAATAGGACACACTTGCAACGAATTTCCAGTTAGTGACTCCAAGTTTGAAAAGATGTCCAAAACTGAACGAACGTTTAACATTTTGCAGCTTTTTGGTAAACTCAAAGCTGTGTATTACGAGGGCTCAACAAATCATTCGCACAATTAGCTGACGAAACTCGTTATTTGGACTAGCGTGTGTATTGGCTCATAGGCTAAAATAATCTTTGGGAAAAATAAAGTATATTGTTCATAAATGCATAGCCTAACTTACCAGTAGGTGCGCCTGGTGATGCGAATTTTGTAGTCTACGATGGCAATACTCCGTCAGTGAACTTCCTTCCGTTAAAAGTAGCGCACAAGCGGGGGCTTTCTCACTTGCTGTATAAATACCTATGTGCTGTATACACACGGCAGTTTTTGTAGTTACTTTAATTTTCATAACAACAGAAAAGAGCACAATCTTCCGTAATTTTATTCTCTCCAAATTTACAGAGATATCGGAAACTTTAGCAACTACTGGTGACACTTGGTAAGTAAACAGACTCGGCGGTCAACATTTTACCGCATCTTTTAGCATGCACACAGTTGTTTGCTAGGACTCAGTGATACATTAAGATGTTTTGAAGAATGAACAAGAGGCAAATGCGAATAAACCTTTTTGACTGAAATCAAAAGTGCATGACCTTACAGGGGAGGATCCAGGGGGGGGGGGACGGGGCCGTGCTCCCCAAAAACCGATAAAACGGGGGCCAAAGTATGATTTGCGCCCCCCCCCCCGAAAGAGCGAGGTCTAATAGGTACTTCCTAAATTGATTTTGTTCTGCATATTTTTAATGCCAGCGTTGTAGCATGCCAGAATTCTACCAAACTTCTTTTCTAACACATTCCTTCCAAATTATTTTGCCGATTTTAAATATTGTTTTGCTCAAAATATTCGGAATGATCTCCTCTAGTTGCATGCACCATTTACCTAACCCTTGAAAACTGTTTTTTTTAACCTTGTAAGGTTATGAATTCGGTGCTAAACTACTTGCCCCAAGGGCACGTTTCACGATTAACTTGCAGGAAACCTCAGGAAATTTTTGATCGTATTACACATACGCTATTTGATGAACGTAAAAACTGGTTAAACCCTGCCTGCTCTGGTTCAAAATATTGGGCTAAAGTGTTTGTCTCAGGTTTCGTTTTGTATACCGTATATAGTGAAAATCTTAGAATCTTTATCGTAAAGCATTTCATTTTATTCACCAACAGCGAAGAGAACTAAACATTTCAGTCTAAATCTTCCGTTACCTAGTTGCCTTGAACCCTCATTTTCATAGCCCTTTTCAACTTTTCTCCAATTTACATAACCGATTTTTATGTTACTCCTTTACTCAAAAATTTTTTCTTGTTTTTCTCAAGTTGTGTGTGCTGTTATTTATTTCGAAACAATTATTTAAGCTTGTAAGGGTTAAGAATTTTGGTAAAAGTGCATATCCAATGAACGATTTTCTGTTATAAGGAAACTGAATTATTTTTGTGTTAAAACACTTCTCATTATCGCTATCGAGCGAAGAGTATCATTCAGTCCCACAAAAATTCAACCATTAGGTACTCTGTTAGAGTTATAAATTTAAATAATTTTTCATTGAGCGAGCAACTGCATAACTTTTGAAAAACTTTTCTTGAAAACTACAGGACCGATTTAATACCTCTGGTAGCAAAATACTTTTAATATCTGGATGGACCTCCACGCGCTATGAACTCAACCCCATAGGCGCTTTTATAAACGTGTCAGGCTTAAAAAGGGGGTCGAAACGCTCGCCAACGAATAATTCAATATCGATGAATTTGAGACATTTCTATTTTAAAACACTGCCTCTTATCCCTCTTGAACGGAGGTGTAGCATTTATTTCCCCCAGATTTACTCATTACCTTGCCAAAGCTAAAAATTCTTTTTCCAGATTTTCAATCACGCATTTCCCTAACTTTTTCCAAAACTTTCATGGCTTATTTCATCATTTTGACGCCGATAAAAGCAACAACTTTCCCATCTAGCAACGAGCATGCTCAGCTCAACCCTGAACTTCTGCAAATACTGTTTGGGTTGTAAATTGCAAATAGAGGTCTACTGTCCTTGTTTGACAAATCATTATTTTTTATGATTAGCTGGAGAATTAGAAAATACTTGGTCATAAAATAACTTCCTTTCATCAGTCACCACAAGAGAGATATACGTTTCGAAAAGAAACTTTCCATTTCCTAGTCAGGGACAAAAACAGCATTCAACCCTGAACCTATATCTACGTTCTTAGATTTTTCCTTGTTTATTTTAAAAAATGCTATGTGCATCATTAACTTGTCCGTAATAGTCCTGACAATCTCATCAGGTCTAGAGCAGAGGTAAAAATGTTCATGCTCTAATAGAGGCATATTAGACTTGAATTTTTGGCATGTAAATTTTTAAATCGGTAGAGTAATCTGTTCCAGTTACGACAGTATGAGGGACGAACTTTTGAGGGAAATAGACGCCTTCCTCCTAGGGCACAAATATACAGCATTTTAAAGCTTATTTTTTAAATTGCCTATTAATGCAAAAATAGTCCAGGCAACAAGCATTTCAACCCTAGCAGGGTTAAAGTACATTATACAGGGTTAAAGTAATGGTGCAAGCGACTAGAAGAAACCAAGACGAACGTTTTAAATAAGCTAAAAATTACGAAACGAAGACGAACTTAAAACGTTTTAAATAAGCTAAAAATTACGAAACCGGCGCAGTGGTTTATGAGAAAAAGTTGAGAAAAAAACATTGTAATGATTGTTCAGGGTAAAAACGTTTTTAGCCATGGCAGCATTGAAGTCGTTAAGCTAAATCGAGGAGTTAACGGCTCTTTAATAGCATTGGTACACTATCGCAAAACTTGCTCAGTCACTCAACTTTTTGCTTCCGGCGTTTCATTGCCGTGACTATACTACTAATGGCGCTTGAATGTCACAATGAAACTAGTAAATTTTTACGAAAAGCCAATGTCGCTCCCAGCTTATTCCTTGCTACATATTGATAGTAATCTATGGGAGAAGTGCAGTGATTCCCATATATATCAGTCGAAAATACATAATTTTTGAAATATATGACTTGGAAGTTCCCATTGGTTTTCTGTGGAAGAAAATAGCCGGCGTCGTTATAAGCTTGCTAGCGACTCCATATATAACTTTATCAACCCAACCTACCTTAATCTAACCCAACCCTACCTAACTTTACCCAACCTAACCTAACTCAAACTAACCTAACCCAACCTAAGCAAACCAACTTAAAGCTTAGGTGAGGTTAGGTTAGCTTGGGTTGGGCTAGGTTAGCTTCGGTTAGGTTAAGTTAACTTGGGTTAGGTTGGGTTGGGTTAGGTTAGTTTAGGTTAGATTTGGTTGGGTTTGGTTATGTTGGGTTAATAAGGTTCCTATGGGGTCGCTAGCAAGCCTCTAACGACGCCGACTATTTTCTCCCGTAGAAAAATAATAGAAACTTCAAAGTCATATAGGTATCTCAATTACTATGCATTTCCGACTGATATATATGGGTATCACTGCACTTCTCTAATAGACTAATATCAATACCTAGTGGTGAATTAGATGTGCGCCATATTGGCTTTCTGTAAAAATTTACCCTAAAACTATGCGTCATTGCAACTTTAAACTAATTCAGAAGTAGGAGGTACTGTATTCTCAAACCGTGATCATTGCTCATTGCTGCTCTTTATAAACACTGCAAGAAATGACTCATACCTTAGACATTCATTTCAGTGGTGTGGCAATGTCCAAGCAGAAGCCTTGTGCTCTGCAACGCAATCGTGTACAGAATTGCGTGGCAATGCAGTTTTTTTTTTGTACGTGTGCGCGAGCCCTATGAGGTAGAAGCTATTCTTAAGCCCCATATGACTGTGGGTGTTTTTAATCAAATATATGTTTATTTCGAAAGTGCAGACTTCATTCAGCATATCTCAAACCAGCAAGAAAACGAATAACACATAAAAAATATGTTTAAAATTTCACATGTTTAACTCGTACATTAATAGAATTAATGTAGGTATCCAATGCCTTCAAAAGTTATGCTAAGTACAATTATATGATAGAATATCTTTAAAATAATAAACCACAGCGGCTCCGAAAGCGAACTGAAAGCCCTACCCTCTGATAGTTGTCTCTAATCTCTTTGCTGGTGGCCAAGAAGCAAAGAGTGTAATCTAAACGCATTACGATATAAATAAATAACACTGAATAAAAGAGAGAGAATATGCGCTGAAAATGTTAACCGCTATCATGGCGCTATGCGCTATGCTATCTATGGCGACATTATTGGCAGTAGCTCTTTGCTTCCCGCTGGTGGCGGTTTGCTTACAGAATTTTGCGCGTTTGCCCAGTGCACCGAGCGCTAAAGTGCTGCATGCTCCATCGTAGAATCTTGCGCAAAAGCGGGAATGTGCAGGTTTTTAGACGTCGATTTCGCGCACAATACTCAGATACTCGTTCTTTTGAATAGCGTATGCCGATGTCACACGCAATCCAAAAAACTAGTATCCGAGTTGTGCGCGCGAAATCGACATCTAAAAACCTGCACACTCTCGCTCTTGGGCAAAATTCTGAGATGGAGCATGCAGCACTTTTGCGCTCGATACACTGGGCAAACGCGCAAATTTTCAAAAACAAACCGCCACCAGAGACATCTAGCGGCGGTAGAGCGTTCAGTTTGCTTTCGGAGCAGCAACGGGTTAATTATTTTCGTGATATTTACCTCCGCCAAGGAGGTTATGTTTTCGTCGTGTTTGTTTGATTGTCTGTCACCAGGATAACTCAAAAAGTTATGAACCGATTTGGATGAAATTAACAGGGATTGTTAGGTATGTTGGGAGGAACAGATGATTAACTTTTGGTGAAGATATGTCCATCCGTTTGTTTGT
>LQNS02278153.1:190979-212944 GCA_001587735.2 Parhyale hawaiensis
ATTCCATGATGTTAAATAAAAGCTTCTTCAAGACAATATTTTTAATGTGCCCAAGCTTTCGGCATGAATTTGCTTCAGCCGTCATCAGGGGAAAGATGCATATCAGTTTGGAGCTATATACAAGGACAGGTTTCCATGCTACTCATTAGAATGATGGAAAAATGAAAGAAGCATTATTAAAAAATAAGCTAGCATACGGCTGTAAAAGAATTTTAGTAGTACTGTTGCATCATCAAAATTAAAAGAATGGTTTTATTCGCGGCAGTGTTGGTATATCAATGACAATTCCTGCTTCCTCCGCACATTGTTTGCATGTTCTCCGATGCGTGGTTTTAAATTTCGTCCAGTTTCACCGATGTAGCAGGCATCACAGTCAGAGCATCGGAGAACAATTTTACATATCAGTACTATATAATAATTCACGTCGTGTTTTTTCTTTATTTATAGCTATATTTATATTTTTCCTGTCTCGCTCTATGGGAATAAGATAGGAGAAAATGCAAGTGCCGAAGACGATATCTTGGAGACGGAGGTCGCATTTGGGCGCTCCAGCTGAGGGACCTGCGCCTGCCTGCCTGACCTAGTCTGGACATGTTCATTGTTAACCGGTGCTACAGGTGATGACACTTCCTTACGCCCCATAATATATATCCAATCCTTTAGGCAGAATGCTGAATTTTCATTTAAGAAGTCTTTTGAGAACTAACAAGCACAGGAGACAGCGGGAATTTTCCTGAAATGCTAATTTTCTGCCTTCATTTATAATGACGGCTCGGGTCACTATATATAAATAAAAACACGACGTGAATTATTATATAGTACTGATATGACGATGTAGCTTTCTCTTCAAGTATTTCACGGGCACTGGGCAGTAGACAACTATCTCATCTAGCTCACTGTCTTTTTCTGAGGGTGCATATTTCGCTTCAGAGGCCGAAATTTGAGCACTTCGGTGAAGTAGAGAGTTAAGTATGGACGACGGTATTATGGATACGGAGCACTAACATTGCATATAAGCTGACTGGAGGGGCATCCAAGTGTATTGCAATGGTTTAAACGAAGACGTACTATCAATGGAGAGATGAAGCGCATATGGGGCACAGTGACAATAAAGACTTGAAGCAGAAGGGTTAAAGAAGGAAAATAAGAGTTGCTAATAAGCGTGAGTGGGAAAATGTGGAAACCGCAAATCAAAGAAGAGAGCAAACACATCGATTACTGCGTGGATTTTTTTTCACGCACGGGTCCACAAGTAGTATATATAATTCACAAAGACAAGGATAGAGCCATAGTTGACGATAGCATTAACCGCAATGGCTCCATCACGGTTTGTGATAGAGGTCACATCACATCTGGTAAGAAAAGTTTTAAGGGCATTTCTATTAAATTGGCCGCGAGGTCCCTCGGAGAATGGAGTGAGCATCCTGACCATGCAGGTCCGGATAGCAGTCCCTCCGCTTGTCAGAGAAGGTGGGACACTCAGCCATCAAATGCAAGACGCAATCGTCACATAGGGTTGCGGACGCCTCATCCACAGATAGTCGTGAGTACCTAAGTCTCGTGTGCCCAGTAGGCAGGTGGCACAGTGCGACGTTTAGTCAACGGTTGTCGCTATTTGACGAGTGCCACTGTCGGACGGTTTCTTTGATTGTTTTTAAATTATTTCTATGCGCCAGCCACTGGGATTGCCATATTTCGCGCAGGTTTCGTTTGATTAGTGGGTAATAGTCTCGGCAGGGGACTGCACGGTTTGCCGTAGGTGAATCCGACAGGGCCATCTGTCTTCGAGACTCCTCATCGCCCGCGACGTCAACATGGCCATGCACCCAACAAATACACAATACACACTGACTTTCCATCCTCTTGTAACTGCTGTATCGTCGTTACTATTCTGTTGATGACGGAGTGGATGCTGTCGTATGCTCGAATGGTTTGTACTATACTCAATGAGTCGGAGAATATTGTAAAGTTCCTTTCATCGCTGTCTCTAATGAGGAGCAGCGCTGTGCACACGCCGAACAGCTCGGCGGTGAAAGGCGAGGTCTCCGGTAATAGCCGGCATGCTCTAGTTTCATCAGTCGTAGTGGCTGCGCATCAAACTCGTTCTCCCGTTTTAGAGCCATCGGTATAGATGTGGGTATAGTCATCATGTTGGTCCCTCACGTGCTCCGTGAAGAGAATTTTTAGTTAGAGGGGGTGGGAGTCGTTCTTTTTTGAGTATTGCGTACCGGGGCAAAAAGTTCAAACTGGTATGCGCCAGGTTGGCTTGTCTCTGAACAAGACCGGAGCGCACTATCGTCTCTCACGACGATTTTGCGTTCACGTAAGCTTTCCTGCGCGCGCCACAACTAAAATAAACACTACTTAGGCAAACCTAACCTAACCCAACTTAATCAGCGATACAGCGAGCAGCGCGGCGCACCAACTTGAACGCCGCTCACACGCACACGATCTGCGTACACAAACACGCACACATCTCCGTCGTGAAAGATTAAAGCGCGACCGGGGCCACCTTAAAGGGCTCAATTTCCGCAATAAAGAAAAGGGCTTCATAGTCATTGGATGAAGGAAGTGTATACGGAAAGTTTGCTCCCTCAGCCCGGTCTCGGCACACACTGTTCCAGGCCGGAGATCGAGGGACTTCTTCTAAGCGGGCTAGGTACTGATAAATAAGTTGCACAATGCTCTGCTGCAGGCAGAGTTCGCCGCTCTCAGCGAGAAGACTTGGTATGGGTGATGTACGGAAGGCTCCGGTGCATAACCACAGTGCTGCAATTGTGCACAGCGTTCAGTCGCTTAAGGACTTTAGTCTTCGCGGACTGATATATGACATGGTAGCTGCATGCTTCCGTTCTCAGCTCTAACACCATGTATCGCTCGCTGGTTCGATACTCCGCCAGCTGTAATATTTCTAACAAATTAATGTACACACAATTTTTAATGTAAGCTGTTATATAATAATCCAAGAACACCTCCCGCCTGAGGAGAAATAAAATTTAATAAATGTTCAAAAAAAAAAAAAAAAAAAGAAAAACAGAAGGAAAAAAAAGACACTCGAGGTCTTTGCAGATCTTGGTGTGCTGACTCGGCAAGTTGTGTGTGCATGCACAGCGCTGTGGCAGAATTGCCTTCCTCAGAGATGAGGGGGAGGGGTCTCGGCTCATTTGTTTCTTCCGTCAAATTGGCGCCATAGTTCTTGGTGACCCGAGGGCGACTGCGACTACACTTACTCATCTGGGGCCAGTGGGCCTATACCCGCAGCACAAACCAGTGCATGTGGGTTTCCCAGGTGAGGGTGTGGTCTAAGTTGACTTTACCTTTACAGCCATAGTCTAGTCTGGAGCGTACAGGAGTTTGGTAGAGGTATGTATATGTGTATAAAAGGGTTTGCCGGTCGGCGCACCACGACAGTGTCGTCAAGTGCTTTAGTAGGTTGAGCCTACACATGCATTGCGTTCTCAGCATCTCAGTGTGGGGTTTCCATGACAGTCTTCTATTATCATTCCGAGGAATTTCACCTCTACGCGATAGTTTATCAGTTGTCCGTACATTGCAAGTTCGGGTGACATTACAATTCAGGCACGTCTTATGCGGAGGGCAGAGGTCTTGGCAGCAGAGAAGGTAAAACCGTCGTCGGTCGCCCAGTTAGAAACGCGGTTCATGGCTCGCCGTGATCGTCGACGTAGAGGAGGAGCAGTATAGCATCAGGTCATCTACGTATAGCGACCCGTGCACGTATTGGTGCAGGTCTGCTATGATGTCATTTATTGCCAGTAGAAACAGAGTACAGCTAATGACGCTCCCCTGCGGAACCCCTTCATCCTGCGTCATTTCAGGGGAGAAGGCCTGCCTCACTTTGAAACTGAAATGCCGCCCGCGCAAGAATTGCTGTAAGTAATAGGCCATGATACCTCTTATGCCTATTTTGCGCAGTTGTAGTGTTCCGTGTCGCCAGGCTGTGTCGTATGCCTTTTTAAGATCAAAGAAGACACAGATAGTGTGCCTCTTTTTCTCTATGATGTAATTTTGCACACGCACGATGGCACAGTTTCGTGGGATAGGTCGCTCACCATCATTTGGGGCCCACCTCACAGACCAGAAGCTGAAGTATAAAATACGACCTAGCTTTACAAACTCTCATCAGTAGGAACTGCGGCAAATCTACAACAACCCGTGCGGAAAGGCACTCGTTACAATGATGAAAATAAATGGATTTAAACCCGGACTTAAAGCTGGCCATCCCGTCAAAGGCAAGATAGATTAGTAAGAAGGTATGCGAGCGCAACGATTCTAGGCCGCATCGCATCGAAGATCAAATATTTTGTCGCAGTATTTCTGCCGGAAGGTCTTGAGGGACGGCATCACGGCGAACACATAAGTGAGTTCTGTGTCTCAAATAACCAGGTGCACAATTTCCCATAAAAAATAAGACGCGAGCATCTCTAACCCTACACGGCTCAGCTAAACGAATTCGCTCAGCCACGCACCACAGGGCAAGAAACGAAATGAGAAGAATACGGAAGAAACACCCGCGCGGAAGGTCCTTTCCGTGTCCCCCACACGGGAGCAGAGAGAGTGCCAAGGGATGGGTGGCTTGATTACCACCATTCGGCGGTCCACCTCACGGAACAGAATGGGAAATAAAGAGAACCTACCTAACTTTATGCAACTAAAACTTATAGTCATATTGGTATTGTGCCGCTATTTCCGAAGCTAAGACGATCAATAGCGATCTAAGTTGATTTACTCGGCTTACTAAAACTTGGTCAGCAAGAACTGCGGCCAACTGCAACATCTGTGGAAAAGGCACTCGGGTTGTCCCTTGGGCTCGTGATGCCCATATATATTCTGACAGGGTATACCCCGCAAGGATATACCCCATAGGGCTTCCTTCTAAGGAAAAGTTCTACAATGAGTCACGCAAATTTCAGTGAGAGTCAAGTGAGGAGGAATGAAAGAAAATTCATGGATACACGGACTTTTTATCGCTTGAATCATAGAAGTTCGAGTTAAACTGAGCAGCTATAGTAATATGGCTCAAGTGAACTACATAACATTAATAAGTATATTTTTTTCTATTTACAAACTATGGACCTAATTTTAATTAATTTACTTTCTGTAGAAGGCTTTAAATACGTCTTCAGCGCATCGGTTCCCTTGAAAGAAAAATGTGATTTTTCTCGGAAACTCGTCGACAATAAACTACATAAATGAAACCATATTGTGTCACTGCTTGCCATATCTTCCTATAACACGAAAGAAATACTGCTAGACTGGCAAGTAATGTCCTGGAGAAAAACAGTCCAAGTGGAGGGTGCACACGATGGTCAAAATGAACGAGCTTCCTCATATTCGCGTCCGAATGCATAATTCCTACCGAATCTGAAGAGATAGTAGAAACTTTACAAGCGACATTTACTGACGAATCAGACCGGCCGGCCAACATTTTATAACACATTTTTTTTAATAAACAAAAAATTATGTTCAAGAGGGCTCAGCAAATCATCGGATGATTAGCTGAGAAAACTCGTTCATTTGTCACTCGTGTGTACCCGCCTTAGCGCTAAGCGTGTGAGGTTGCACTGGCTGTTCGAACCGAGGAGGAAATTACAAAAATGTGCCGAGTATTGCGCGTGCATCCCGGCATATACCTCCACTATATATGTTAATCCTTCGCCTACTGTAACTCGGCTGAGGGCAATATTTCCCCACATTCGTCATGACTACGTTTATTATAGAAATTTTCCCATGTTGTAATACGAGACGCTTGTTATGGTTATATAAACATACCTAAGCTTTAGGTAACTTGAACAGAAAGTGCCAGGTATTTTGGACTCGTCAACTTTCCCGGGAGAGAAAAACAGTTGATGAAAATGAAATGGACAGCTGAAAGGGAGACACCGTTAGTAGCTAAAGAGATAAGGCAGCAAAAAAGCCGAAGCTCCATTTAGCGGGCGCAATGGACATCTCAGCTCCCCAGTTTAATAAAGAACATAGATGCTAAAATTTCAGAGATTGGGGAGGCCACTCAAGGAACTTTGCTAGACGCGACAAGTTTGAGCCAGTTGGTCCCTTCAGGACTTATGGTCTGAATGAGGCGCGGCCCCACTTGGGCGGTAACATGGATAGGGTCTGCAGCACTGGGTTGCAGGATCAAAACGCCTCAACCTATATCGTCTACGCGGTCAAAGAGGGAGGTGCTCAAGCTTCACCCTCTTGGAGGCTACCCCAGAACAACACGTTTGAGACCCGACCTCAAAGGATACCACAAGAGTGGCGGGGACTGCAATAAACTATATTACTATGTGCGGCCCTAACGGGCAACCGCGTAGCACTTCAAGGCATTCAGTCATCACTGCGTCGAGCTGGTCATACAGTTTACTTCGGTTTACGTCATGACAATTCTTCAGGCAGATGACTCAATGGAGACTTTATGCGTATGGAGGCTGTCATCCTTTTATAGCTAGAGAGCAGGTTCACCTATCGCTTTATGTAAGTTATTATTATAATGCGGGCTTTCCCGCCGTATTAGATACGAAGACTATATAACATTATATTATATTATTATATTGGTATTGTCCCGCTATTTCTGAAACTTATAGACAATCAATAGCGATCTGAGATGCTTTACTCAGCTAACAACCGGAACCACAACGTTGTGCTCAGGTGGCAAGAGATGAAGGACGAAAAGAGAAGAAGACAGAAGAAAGAAGCACCCGTGAGGACGGTCCTTTTTGTAGCCCTTCGCACCGGCGAGGTAAGAGCCCCGCAGAGAAAGTCGGCCACCTCGAGGGACAAAAAGGAAATATAGATAACCTACCTAACTTTACAAAACTAACTTTTTCAGCACGAACTGCAGCCAGATGCTACATCCCCTGCAGAGAAGGCACTCAGGACCCTTGGGTGCGTGATGCCCAAACATATTGTGGCAGGGAAAGGGCCCGCCACAATATGCCCCTGAGAGCAGACTAAATAACAGCGATCCAATTTTGTATGATATAGTTTAGTTGTTGAGTCGAACTCAGATAAGTTCTATTAGAACAATCTTGGCCAGGTGCACCATGTCTGGCAGGAAATAAGGCGCGAGCATCTCCAACTCCACACGGCACGGCCGCACAAAATCGCTCAGCCGTGCGGCGGAGGAAAGTAGACGAAAAACGAAAAGAGAAGAAGACAGAAGAAGAAAGCGAACACTCGTGCGGGGGTCCCTTCCGTGCCCCCCACACGGGAGCAGATAGGAGTCCCATGGGATGATGGGTCGCTTACCACCATTCGGCGGCCCACCTCGCGGAGCAGGACAAATATAGAGAACCTACCTAACTCTACAAAACTAACGTTATCAGCAGGAACTGCGGCCAGCTCCTGCGGAGAAGGCACTTGGGACCCTTGGGTTCGTGAGGCCCACATATATTGCGGAGCGGAAAAGGCCGGCCAGAATATACCCTGAGGGCCTTTCATGTTGGTGCTTCCATTAAGTTCATCTCTCGTAAATCTCCAA
Organism: Parhyale hawaiensis; assembly: GCA_001587735.2. Taxonomy (NCBI): domain Eukaryota; kingdom Metazoa; phylum Arthropoda; class Malacostraca; order Amphipoda; family Hyalidae; genus Parhyale; species Parhyale hawaiensis. The sequence continues at coordinate 198,478 of LQNS02278153.1, forward strand.
CACACATTAGAGGTTTCCAAACTCGCGACACGAGATCAGAGCCTCATAAAAATAAAGTTCATAAAGTAAGATTCAATAAACAAAAGAGATTAGATTCTAGTTCAACACGCAGCACTCGTTTAGAACCTCAGAAGAGTCTCACGCAGCCCCTGAGGGCTCAAGTGGCTCACGTAGGGTGCCTTCAAATAATTACCAGCCGCCTTGTGTGGTCTGAGAATACAAAGATGAGACCTAATAAAAATGGGGAGGTTTCCGTGTTTTCTGCCTCTCTTAAATAACCTCAACACGGGGCAGGATCTTCACATTAGACCATATATTAACAGCGGCAAGAATAATGTAATCGACTAACGTAATGACAGAAACAAGCACAAACATCTAGCGTTGTATACATGAAGTTTATATTAAACCTAAAAGCTAGCAGACTCTCACAACTCCTCATTGCAGGATAGAATAGAAAATCAAAGAGACTGAACACCAAGGACTGTAATAAAAGAACGCAAGACACGGGTCACTTCACAAGTATCAATCATGCCTGTATTTGTTCCCACAACGTCTACACCGAAGCAGACCCGTCTTAACTTATTCACTTAGCTGAAGCAGTTACTGAGTGTTTAACCTGAGGCGAAAAAAAAGACCTATTGACAGAGCGGGACTTTCGTCGTAATGTCCTTGCAATCCTCTCTTCATGACGTCACCATACCAGGGGGAGGGAGAAGAGTTGACAGAGACACAGGCCAGCCTACAGGAGTGTGCCTCAACACCTCGCTGGCTTCTCTTCGTTTCAAAGTTACTCGACGCAGAGACGGTCAACGTGGCATAGCGCACCAAACGAACATTTACACCCTTCGCAGACTGGCCCACCTACCGCCAACCTGTCTGTCGGACATGGACGTTCGGTGAATCTATGATAAAAAGCAAAGGGTCCATATTTACTGGGAATTACATATGTAACTTTTTGCTATAATAAAGGTATACATCGATGTGGGTACACATTTACGTTGTAGTGTTATCAACAGGTTAGCCACAGTGTTAGTGGCATAGTAACCCTACCAATACCACGTTGTGTTAACCCAGTACACGGACTTGTTTCGCGTAGGAATACAACAGGAACAAGAACCGCCTGTAACAGAGTAACACAGACTGGTATTACGAGTATATAGTGGATTTTGAGGCTTAAGCCTTTTTTTCTCCAACAAAGGCTACAATGAGAGAAAGGGGAAGGAAAAAACACGTTCAGTAAAATGGGGAACCAATGCTTGGAGAATTCAAAGCATGGTACCAACAAGTCGAGAAGGAAGTATAGAACGAAGACAGTAAAGATAAGCCACAGAAGCTGTGTGCAGTGAGTGGTGCATGGTACGCTATGAAAATATTGTTAATACAGTTACAATTAAAAGATTGTTAGCAGGAAGGAACCGAACATTTCAACAAGCAAGGAGTCAGAATAGGATAGGTACTCCCTTTTCCCAGGAGTCTGATACAAAAATTGTCTATTTTGTTAATGAGTCGGGAGTCCTGGAATTTGCACCCGTCGGTCCAAGGTGTTTGAGTCGGACCTTGGAGCATTCGACTATGCAATCCTGAACTTCACAGGTGCCGGGTTAACCAACTCTTACTGCGTATCAAAAGTCCTGGTGGGAATATTTCGGCATAGGTAGAGCAGATAGCGTGAGGGGAAAAAATATTCGCCCTCCAGTGTACACAACTGACGTCTCCTAGAGCAAACCTGAGACTTTATGTTATCTATAACGGCAAATTTACACTACACTGAACGCGTAAAGGAAGAGATATCTTAGTAATGAACATGACAACATGTTGGCGCCGCTTAAAGGCACTCAGATTGACCCTTGGGATGTGACGCCCATCTTTATTATAACAGGAATCGTGTATACAAGAATATCTTCTGAAGGAGAATATCTGCTTAACTTTATAATTTGACCTTACAGCAAGAATTGTAGCCGCACGCAGCGATCCATATAGCAAAACATTACGATTAGCCGAATTGCCAAAGGCTTTGTTTAGCGTTTCTAATTCACTCCAGTTATTTGACTTCCTTTAGGAGTTTCAAGTAACAAATTTGAGCGCTCCGTTGATACGCCGCTTAACACAGTACAACCAATTTAATTACAGCTATGTTAGACACAATATACTAGCAAGAGTAAACAAGCTAGGACTGACTACCGCAGTAAAATCTACACATGCTACGCATAACTGAAGAGCCGGGAGCATTTTCCTTATCTACTTTATACAATAATTTCTAAAGGCATAAGTTAAGAGCCATACCATCACCCCTCATTTGACATACATTATACTGCTATTCTCTTTAGATTAAATTCACACGACCAAGACACAACAACAGAAAGATGCATGTTGCGTAGGTTGAACGATTTATACGGCGACTGGAGGGTGTTCCACATATACATGAATGCATTTACTTTTTATGTTAAACGTCTAAACATCCCTGCCCTTAAATGTCTTCATAGCCTAATAGAGTGAAAACAATTTAGTGAACTCCCTGCGTCAGTTTTGGTTCAAATAAAGCAAAAACAGTAATCTGCATGTGGGCGACAACGTCCAATGGTGGTTTCCTACATGCTGCCGTTTAAAACGTCCTTTGTTGATGCCTGCAGGTATAGGCTGATTCAGATATCTTCCTTTCGATATTTTCTTCTGAATGTTTCTATTTTAACTCAAAATTTAATATATAATAATGATGTATCACGTCGCAGTAAGCCAAGGTGTGTGTATTAAAAAAATATCCGCATTTACTTCATATTGTAATTTTATAGGTATAAATCACGAGTTAAGAGCATCCTTTCTACATAGTCCATGTAGGAATTTCTATAGGCATAGATTAAGAGCTAAGAGAATTATCCATATTTATTTCATATAACAATTTTCACAGGCATAGGCTGAAAGCATTATCCTTTCTAGTCAAGTTAGGAAATTTTATAGCATAGGTTGAGGNCTACATAGTCCATGTTGTAGGAATTTCTATAGGCATAGATTAAGAGCTAAGAGAATTATCCATATTTATTTCATATAACAATTTTCACAGGCATAGGCTGAAAGCATTATCCTTTCTAGTCAAGTTAGTAAATTTTATAGCATAGGTTGAGGACCACGAGCATTAGTTAGTAATACACAGTTTATATCGGTTTTCCTGCTGGGAGATCTGGCGAACTCACCAGGTGGGTTCTACTGGTCTACATTTTGTTTGGCCTAGTGCGCAGCTACGAGCGTGGAAACAAAGCGCAAAGTATTTCAAAGAGACGAAAGTGGAAAAGAAACACAGACGTAGAGGGCTTCTTTCATGGGCTCCCTTAACGAGAACAGGTCGGAGTTCCGTGAGATAGGTCGCTTACTACCCTTGATGGCCCACCTCACGCAACGGAAGTACCTATCTAACTTTACAAACTAATCGTATCAGCATAAGTTGTGGCCAGCTGTAACATTACCTCGACATTTTGACAGGGATAGGGCACTTCAGAACAGAGACAGCTAATTATTACTTTCCATGCACAACCCGCCCCCAATGGGATACCTACTGTACAACCAAGCTCGTCCACGGCCGACTAAGTGCAAGGACAGAACCAGTCGCCACACCGCGCCAAAGTTACACAGCCTCTACTCGTGGTAGGGCACCAGCGTGCCCGACCGTGGAGGAAATTCTGAATTTTGTGCTCAGTCTACCACGTGCACAGGCCGTCCGCAAGTTGTATGTCGCGTATATTTTCCGGCGACTGGTAGGTGTTCCCAAACGCAGAACAGTTAGTTAAGTGCGTGCCTCTCATGATGCACAACGATTCTTGCACATTACAGATGCGGGCACCATCATACATGGAAATAAAAACAAACAAGAGAGCTTATACCGGGGTAGGAGTGCTCGTGCTGCAATTATATAAGGCCAGGATTGCAGACGCGGAAGTTTTTAGGAGCAGAAAGTCATAGTCGGACCCCTGCTGGCCTCATGAGTAAGAAAATAATTTACAGTTGTACGCAGCTGATAGCCTAATTGTGTTAAAGCTTCGGGATGTTGTTGTTGTTGTTGTTGTTGTTGGGTGAGACGGAGTCTGAACACTCGCTGGCTCCGGGAGTCGGAGTCGGTAATTAGACCATCCGACTCTACAACCCTGGTTTTACTTGGACTGTTTGCAGCAGTCCAGTTGCTAAAACGATTTGAAAAACTTTTGGTTGCCACTGACAGCTTTTTCGATTTCATGACTCAGTCTAGGCTACCTAGCACACGCTACTTACTTGCATCAATAGTTGCACACCAGCAGACACTCTCACGCTGCAGAGGCACAACCTACATCAACAAAACAAGCAAGACTCGTACAACTATGCGGCGCATTAGTATACCCGTGCGACAGAACAATAAGCTAGAATATTTAAAAATATCACAAAGAGAAAGAGGATATAATNTTGCATCAATAGTTGCAAACCAGCAGACACTCTCACGCTGCAGAGGCACAACCTACATCAACAAAACAAGCAAGACTCGTACAACTATGCGGCGCATTAGTATACCCGTGCGACAGAACAATAAGCTAGAATATTTAAAAGTATCACAAAGAGAAAGAGAATATAATCATGCGAGTATCAGACATGAAGAGATCTGGCTTACCAAGAATTGGCTGCCGGAACAGCCTGTGAGAAGAATAGGAAACACAGCAGAATTTGCAATATACTGGTACAACCGTAAGTTTTGTTATTACCAATGACTCTGCGCTAGCTTACTCACTGTAGACGGATACAGCTTCCCCAAGCAAGCTCAGCTACAAAAAACTAACATCGATTTATTTCTACCTAAATTGTTGTAGGTAGGAAATAGTAATACAAGCCTCCCTAGTCACTGCAGAGATATTTCAAGAGCAGAAAATGAAGCGACGTGCAGTAAGGTAAAGCAAAATAGAGAACCAAAGTTGAAAGGACTCTTCAACTGGGAACATTAAGTCACACACACAAAAAAAAAAGACGAGAAAGAAATAGACCAGCAGTAGCAAAAAATATGATTGGACGCAGAGTGCGCGCTCACGAAAACTAAACTAAGGAATTAAAGCTAAAGTAACTACTAAGTCCTCTTCTTGGTGCACTCGCTCACAGTCACAGAAATGCTTATTTTTCTTTTTGTAAAACCTTACTCAGCAATTAGAGGAAGATTAATTAGTATTTATTCAATTTCCCTTGAATTAGCAGCTGGATACGCACATATCACCCAGTACGTGCATGTCCCAGTCGTACAACAGCTGTACGGCACGGGCAGCATACTGGGGGTTTGAACGTACAACTGTAGCTAAAATAAGAGGTAGTTTTTGATATTTTGAGAAATGTTAGCCCCCGTCTCCTCTATAGAGGCAATCGAACAAAGATTGAATTTGTCGAGTCACATTATATGAGCAGTTTTCGATGAACGGATGAGATATATAATGATGACGATAAGGCAAGTATATTAAATGCGCAGGGTACTGCGATTATACTCGGTAATCTATGCTGTAATGAGAAGTAGGCGTGTTCCACATTTCGAAGGAAAGATTGTATTACTATCACACGATTGTTACAGATTAGTATCGGGGACCCAAGGAAGTGTTCCCAACTTTTGGTTAGCCGCCAGTCTAACAAAAGCAACCACACGGATTTCCCAGGACATCTGATAAAACATATGATTATTCTTAGTTTAATCCCTAAGAAGACAGGCTAATTTTCACCGACTCTTAACACATGTGATTAATAAGTATACATCCGATTTCGAATGTTGGTCTTCCAAAATGTCCGACTGCTAGAGACTCGGACAATTATTATTATTATTATATTGTGGGTTTTCCCGCCGTATTAGATACTAAGACTACATAACAGTGATCCAATTTTTTTTATGATCTAGTTTAGAAGTTAAGTCGAACTCAAATGAGTTCTATTAGAACAATCTTGGCCAGGTACACCATGTCTGGCAGGGTCCCTTCCGTGGCCCCCCACACGGGAGCAGATAGGAGTCCCATGGGATGGGTCGCTTACCACCATTCGGCGGCCCACCTCGCGGAAGAGAAGGGGAAATATAGAGAACCTACCTAACTCTACAAAACTAACTTTCTCAGCAGGATCTGCGACCAGATGCTACATCCCCTGCGGAGAAGGCACTCGGGACCCTTGGGTGCGTGATGCCCAAACATATTGCGGCAGGGAAAGGGAGACTCGGACGATACAACCCTCATGATTACAAAGTAAAGCGAATATTCAACTTATTAACAATGCGGGAGATTGGGAGTAAATACTACACCTTTAGGTAAACATGTAGTATTATTATTGAATTATTTTAGTAAAATGAACTATCAAACAACCATTTAGCCTGAGAAGTGAAGAATCAACGTAAGGACTGGCGACAGTTCGTTTCACAGGGAGCAGAACACATATTGATAACAATACAAATAATAACTGCAACTGCAACGACAAATTTTAATAGATACGTTATAAATTTTACTTCTTCAGACGCCTTTAGGCTGATTACTAAGTAAAACTGAACTGTACGTACGGAACTTGATGGGCTCGTAATTTATATTTACAATCATACTTTCCCAAAAGCTATTATTAAATTGGTATTGCCCCGCTATTTCTGAAACTTAGACAATGAATAGCGATCTAAGATGATTTACTCGGCTTACAGCTAGCACCACAACGTTGTGCTCAGGTGGCAAGAGATGAAGGACGAAAAGAGAAGAAGACAGAAGCGCCCGTGCGGACGGTCCCTTCTGTGGCCCTTCGCACTGGATTTCCTAAAAGCTAGAGCAAACGTTACTTGTTGCTTACTGGTCACTTTTTCTAGAGAACTAGACTTGCAACGGTACCTAGATTGCTACAGAGACCGCCAGCTTCGAGGTGCCACAAGAATTCTCTTAAAAAGAAGGAGTAGTTCAGTGTAACGCGCTGATTCCATTAAAACATTCCCCTATTGGGTCCCTGCAGAACTTATGGTCTGACTGAGTCGCGGCATCACTCTTTATTGTAGTGGTAACGTGGAAAAGGCTGCAGAATTATGTCCTCCAACTGTGAACTGTTAACTAATAGCTATGTTTTTTAGCACAAAACCTCATGCAAGGAAGGGACATTTCTGCAGAAGCGTATTGTACCGTACGTCAACATTGATTTGAAATTCGGCCACAGACAGATGAGAAGCTTGAATTTGGAACTCACTTCAAAGTCTAACAAAATATTTAGGCAAATATATCATCCCTTGTCTAACAGGTGCAGACCAACACATCTAAACTAATGTATAAAACATGACTGAGTAAAACGACACAGAAAGGTACCGAAATAATCTGTGAGCGGTGTGATGAAGGCAAATAATTCAAAGCTCCGAACAACCATTTGAAAAGTTTTGATTAAGCTAATGTTACTATTATTAGGTGCAAGTTAGCTTACGCCTCTCAACACAGATCAGCTTTCTAAGAGAGGAAAAGGAAGAGACATACAGTACGTCAAGATTATGTGGAACCCACGCACGAGAGGCTTCCCACACAGTATCAACCCGCAGGAGTGCAGCAAGTCTGGATAGAAGAGGAAGAACAGAAGAAAACTCCGTCAATAGGGAGTATGAATTTGGAACGAAGTACAATGGGCACCGAGGATAGATGTTCCAAAGGCCAAGCTAAAGAAACCTAAAGCGACCGACTGGGGCACTGCTCCCTTTACACAGGATGGGAGAACCAAACTAACATAACGGCCCATCCTATGCCCCCTGCGGAAGTCTTCAAGTTTCTACGCCTCAAAATATTGTTAAAATTACACGCCTTAACTGAAAGCTTATCAGGAAGATCGCGCCGTCAAATAATGGCGACCTTTACAATGGGGTAGCCTAGTTTAATAACCTAGAACTATCATTGCTAGAGTTATAGTCCGAGTCAGAAAGTTTAAGCCTCCGTTTCCGAGCAGAACGATATCACAGAAAAAACAAGGGACATATAGTATGTCGACAGAAATGGGGAACCCATGCACGAACGTGTTCCCACAGAGGATCAACGCGCATGGGAACAGCAAATCAGGAAAGAAGAGGAAGAACAGAATAAAGCATGAGCAAGTAGGAGTATGAAATTTGGAAGGAAGCAAAGTGGACACGAAAGACGTCCCGAAGTCCTAGCTAATGGCTAAAGTAACCTACACGAGCCCCCTGGGGTTGCCGGGCCCCATAACATAGGATGAGCGAACCTAACTAACCTAAACCTATGCCCCCTGAGGGGTATCATTGGTAGACTGCACCTCCGCTACGCCGCACACTGTCAACGTAACTTCGATAACGTGCTTGCTTTCTAATATTTGCTTTTGATAAAGTAAGACTTGCATATAATAGGCAGCATCATTAGGCTAGTTATATCTTGCTCCTGATACTAACGCTTCTATCCTAAATGCGATAGTATCGCAATCTATATCTCGCTTCTAACAGTGTAGATAAACAAAATAAATTCAGCACTACCATCACTGTATCTCGCTTCTCACATTGGGAACTTGTATCGTAAATTTAGATGTAGCTATAACCATATCTCGTTTCCCACCCTGGGACCGACCCATGCATCATAAATTTAGAAATAACATCACCATACCTCGCTTCTCATTCTGGGAGCTCGCACCATAAATTTAGAATTATTCTCGCCACATTTCGCTGCTTATACTGGAGAGTCCTCTAATAACTTCAGATGAATCATCACTCGATGGCCGCCCAGACGCATTGATGGGGTTATCGGCCGAAATTCAACGGTTAAAAACATGGCGTATGGAGAAGAAAAAAAAAAACAACAACCGAGATGAGCCAGACCTGCAGAATATCGCGAGAGAACCGTCTTCCCTACCTTCATTCTCATACCTTCCGCCACACGCCCGACCCCCTCCGGAGCCGCCCCCTACGTAACTACAACAACAACAACAACAGAGAACCGTCCAGGCGCAGACACGTACCATATCATGAAATAAGTGTGCTCTGGCGGGGTGCAATAATAAGTACGTACGTTATATGTGAACACAACCCGCAATAAAGTCATGTTCCTTCAAACATTGCACACTAATACACACTATAGGCGAACGATGCGGACACACTATGTAGGTATGGACAGTTCCCTAGCCCGACTGTCAGGAGTGCACAAGTGGAATTTCTGAAGCAATACACAGTCAAGTACAAAAGATACTAATAGTTGTAACAGCGAAGCGCAATTTGGTCTCCCACTTTCAGCCCTCCTGACCAAAATCTTCAGTGAACTTTTTCAACTTCTCCAGATCTTCTTCATTGACTGAAGGCTTAGCATCAGCGAGAGATCGCAGCATGTCGCCCTGCAATGAGGAAAAGCTTAGATTTATTCCCTCTATTAGTTAAACCTGCGGAAATTACCAGAAAAAATTCATGAGGGTCTGTTAGCTACTGACGGACCGCGGGGAAATTTCAGCCTTCCTATTTCGCAATACAATAAATAAATCAATAACGACAAGTCCGCGGGTTTTCTCCAGTCTTAGCTGCATGCAAAGAAGAATGAAGTCGATCAGTAGCAGCATGATACATTGTCTCCTACCAATGTGACAGTGGAGGCGAAATATGCAGTGGAAGGAATGAGGAGACACAAGCAGGAAATATAAACTCAACATCAAAAGCAAGTTATTTTACAAGTCTGTTCCAGTGGTTTTAGATGATCACATTGTTGCTGCTTTCTGATGTTGGCCAATTATCAATGAAACACAAATGTAATGGTTAGCTATTTAGTAATTACCAACGTTACGCTTAAGTAATTTTTTAGCAGAATATCCCTTCAACATTGCCCTTGGTTCAAGCCTTAGGCGTTTTGACCCAAATGCAGTGCAATGAAGTGAGGCAATTCATTTAGCCTAAAGTCTTAGGATCAAGAAGACACAAGACAATGTCGCGTTTGACAGCTGAGCAGCGTTCTCGCCTCTCGAGCAACTGGAATAAGCCAGTCAGCGGTTGCGAGGCATTTTGGATACTCATAACGAGCAATTTAAACTTGGCTACGTGCTTTGAAAAAACTGGCAGTGCTAATGACTTCTGGTCATCAACAACTGGGGTGAGGTTATCAACACTGGTGTGTAGAGAGGGGGGGGGGGGAGCGGAACAAAAGGGGCGTGTCCACGAGTAGCACAGTTGTATTGAGGCCGGTTAAGAGATATGCAAGAGCTGTGGACTCAGTTTCTGCAGTCGTGACAAAGAACTGAGCTCTTTTTTTACCTTGTGTGCTGCGGAGAAAGCACGGGAGTTGTGGACAGATGCAACAACACAGCAGTAAGGCACTGGGGTCATTGACACCCTGATAGGAATAGGAGATACAAGAATATCCCCTTCGGCTCAAGATAGAGAACTGCTAATTGTTGCTTCTCATACACAATCTTCTAATGCATTGTTTCCTATTGGGGTGCAAATGAACCTACAGACCCCCTGTGGTTTACGCATGGACCCCCAACTGGTTCATGGCGTTTAAAGCTTATGTGGCAAGATTACATTGCTTTTATCCCATGGATGATAAAAATTACAGAATATTTCAAGGTTATAAGAGGATAAATACAAGTTTAAATACTTTATCATAATATTTTAGATCAATTTTAACAATGGCACAGTTATCCCTAAACGCTTTCGCTCGGTCATAAAATCTTAGCTTTTTCTTTTTCAAAATCGGCGAGAATAGCATATGCTAACCATCATTCGATGCAAATAGCCATTTAGGGCGAGTCAAAATAAATTCAAGAGAGTTGAAGGTAAAAACTCGCCGCACGTGAATGATAGGCTGAGCTGAGATGTCACGTGACTGTGACGTGAGCAGTTACCTTATATGTCTGGTGGAAGTTGTTATGCCTCTGCCGTTCTGTATTAATTGGAAAGCAATAGCCCGGAAACCATCGACATCTACAATACTCATTATGTACTAAATTGATGCCATTTTAATGTGTGTGCTTCAGGGCAATTTCACAGGGGGTCCGTAGAGAACTGAACTTTGGGAACCTCTGTCCGAATGGGCTTCAGCCAACATGGTGCACAGGCAAGGTCAAGTGCGCGGTCAGAACGTGCCGCCAAACGTGTTGGAATAGACTCCATTGCTGGTAGGATACAGGCCATCGTGGGCGGGGGCTGCAGTAGCCGTTATTATACAGGTTTGCATAAGTAATACGTGGACTAATTGCCGTGAGCACCTGCAGTTGATACCAAAGGGATCCGTGTGGTGATGCTAGGTTCGCACAGATCAGTCAATTATCACGCCATTTCCGTACACAGATCTCTCCATTTGTATATTAACTACGCGGTTTGCAGTGTAGTGTGATTTATTCTTTTGGCGGATATCAGAATGAATGGCCTGAAGGAGCAAGGTCAAGGTGAGCTGACAGTTTCTTCGATGCTAAAGGGTGTTGTTCACCAAGAGTACCTCACCGACAGCTCCACACTGAGCCCGGCTTACAGCAACGGAGTTTTGCAACTTCTGAGGAAGAATAGAATAGAACGCCACCCGGCGCAAAAAGCCAAAAAAGTGAAGGGGTGGTACAAGTTTTTCCATCATGACAACGCCCAAGCCCATTCAACCCTCAGAGCTCGACAGTTTTTGGCCCAACACTCGACCACTGTGCTTCCCCATCCCCCTAACTAGGTAACTACTCACCTGACCTTGCACCTTGCGTTTTTTTCTTGTTTCCAAACTAAAAAGACCTTAAGAGAAAAAAGATCTGTCAAGACTCCCAAGATTAGGGCCAATGCGAAGAAGGAGCTCAAAGACATTCCAAAAGAAGAGTACCAGGACTGTTTCAACAAGTGGAATTACCGTTGGGGTAAGTGTAAACGTTGGGGAGGACAATAGTTTGAAAAGGACCCAAAGCTGAAACTTCCAGACAGTAAATTTTGTATCAGCTATGATATCAGTTCGCATATTATTTAAACAGACCTCGCATAGTGAGATACCATAATGAAGTTGCTACCAATTATAGGTTCTAACAGGAGAAAAGTGGAAGATTTAACGAACGTATGAAATAGACAAAAATTCAGTCTCAAGCAGGCCCAGCACTTTTATTCAACCCTCACACATGCTCAACAATCATTGCTCAGAAATAGTTGTTGCAAATTTGCGAGGTTTTCCCCTAAAGATTAGGTAACTAGCGACACAAAACACTCACCATGGAAACAACAGGCTCCAGAAGCTTGTCACCAGGCACCTGTTCCCAGCCCATCTCAATAGCGCCTCTTTCTCCAGGACTGCAGGGCGTGAGGAGATCATTGACCATAACATTGGGGTCGCTGCGGGATGGTCCCGACACCATCTTGAAGTGTGTGGCTGTCTGTACTTTGCGTACAGGCTGCATCAGCGCATCACGTACTACAATGTTTATGTCGGCACCAGAGAACCTGGGAAGAAAATTTAAATAATTTAAACAGTGATGTCATAATAATCACATGCACCTGGTATCAGGGTTGTACAGCTATCAAAGGAGTTAGGTAAGGATTTCAAGGCATTTTGGTAGATTTAGGCTTGAAAAACGCATGAGCTCGAATTCGCATTCAATATCTAACGCCAGCCCCTATTGGCCATTCCGGTTTTTAGAGATCCATGCAAATACCGTGTTTAATGGTGAAAACCATGGTTGCAAAGTTGGAGGTTTTCAATCCGACTCCTGAACCTTCAGTTTTTCTGACTGCGACTCCTGGTCCTTGGAAATTTCCGACTCTGACTCCTAGATACAATTAGTATTTAATGTAGGTAACCATCAAGTTTGTCTAACAGCATTTCATCAAAATATATACACATTTTAGCCTAAAAAATAGCTTTGTAGCATTTTTAATAGGCTAATTGGCATTATTAGTACCATTTGGGATATTAAAATTTTCTATATTATTCAATAGCTAATTAAGGCATTATCTGGGATGAAGCTTGGCCATTTGTAGCACAACGGGATCTAGGAGCGGTATTAAACTATAGGTTACGTTTCCAGGAGTATGTTCGATTATTGCTTGGCTGGTAATTTGCTACAATCTATAACAAATAAAAAAAGCTAGAGAATTCAGGCTCAGCTTATACGTAATGCCCATCCGTCCTATTTCGTGTTACGCCTCATGCATTTAGAGTGTTGGGTATAGGGGTTGATTTGTAGTTACTGAAGTCTGTGCAGAGGAGTTGGACGAAGCAAATCAAGAGTCTGTATGGCACGAGTTACCGTGAGAGATTGAGAAGACAGGAGCTGTACTCTATTAGAGGTAGGTTGCTGAGTACTAATTTGGTGAAATATCGGAAGATATTGCGCTCTGGAAGCGATATCGGTGATTTGGCTATGGTTTTTGTCCGTGTTCCTGATCAGCGCTTGAGGGGACACCGTTACCGACTGCTGATTCCCAGGTGTGAGAAGGAGCTGCAGAGGGGGTTCTTCCACGTGTGGAACTCTCTGCCGGTGGGCGTTGTGGAGTCTGAGAATTAGGGGGTTTTTAAAAGGGCTTTGGATGCCCACCTTGACAATCTATTCTATGATTTTGTTGAGAGATAACTTGATAGCTATAGGCACACTTCCCAACCTTGGGTTTAGATCTTGCGGAGGGTTTTTGTTAATCGTTGGCGTGCTTGGCTGCGTTGGCCCCATGCTGTGCTGGCAATTGGGGCCGCAGAGGTGAGTTAATTATTATCCAGAAAAGTGTTTATATATATATATATATGTCGAACTGACTTAATAGAGGTACTGTACATCCCTTTTTTAAATAGCATTAATCTTGTCATAAACGCTATAATGACGACGCTAACAAAGGCCAATCAAAGATTGAGACTAAATAACGAATAACTAATAAACAAATGAAATCATCGGTTAGGCGAGAACCTTGTAGGTTAGGCAAAGCAAGGACTGGTTCTGTTAATATCCTGTAATATATATGGATTTAAAACACTTCAAAACACATTGAAAAACTAGACAAACCAGATCTACCTGCCTAACCTACAATGTTCTCGGCCTAACCGATGACTTCATTTGGGAAGGGCTTCTGTACTGCGGTGGTGGTGGGTGGCAGAATCCTAAACGCGTGTTACTATCGAGAAGTGTGCTTGCGTTCAAACGAAGATTTATTTTCCTTCAAATGAGACCAACAAGGCGAAAATCTACGGCGTTTTAAATAGTTTTCAGGCTATTTGAACTGCCCGGGACGATAGACGTAGCTACCAGATTCATGGTACCTATAACGAGACGCCAGGCATCTAATGGTCAGTAGAGAAAAATTGTTGGCCATCTAATAATCCATATCGAGATATATATAGCTACACAGACAAAGTACTGAATGCCGAAAATGTACACCACCAGAAGCTTAAGAATATAGGCCTACTTTGTTGGTATTTGTAATGGAATCCTTGATCTTTTGCACTATTTGGGACTTAAATTTTCAAGTTAGTTAATAAACTATAAACAGGATAAGTAAGCATTAGACAAGACTTGCTCAACTATCTAGGCTGAGACTACACTGTAGCTAGGTATA
>LQNS02278153.1:239593-251058 GCA_001587735.2 Parhyale hawaiensis
GTAATGAGTCGTACAGTATTTCCAGCTCCATTGCTTTTTTAATTTTACTGAATTTAGGCTTGAAGTGGCAGTTGATACCAAGTGAAAGTAATGTTTCTTGACTGGGTGTGAGTTCATGATTTGACAAGTTGATGTAGGTGGTCTTCTTTTGGTTTAAACACACCTGCCCTCGGTAGAGATCATTCAGCTTCTTTGTGATTCGGGAAGATGTAACTGCTTCGAATTGCCCTAGTATTTCGTCGAGTTTGCAGAAAAAGGCTCCTTCATCGTTATAATTTGGGCGATTTACACTCTACGCCCGCTGTGTTTCTGAATCAGCACATATGCACATAAGTGAAATAAAGTTTCATTCGTTTTACCCGAAATCTGCAGCATTTATACATGATATCTAGTTTTCTGACAGTGTTACTCTCGTGTTCAAAACCTAGAGCCTACGATTTCAATGTTTTATAATTTACCTTTCACTTTGCGAAGTCATGATCGCTACACCTTATGGCAATGCATATTAATTTCCTCTCAAGCAGTTTATGTTTTCCGNGTACCTACAATTATTTTCAGCAATTTCATTGTTTGTCCGTACAGAATCCTTACGCATAAATTATTTCTTTGTCGGCGTAGTTACCTTAGTCGTCCTATTGTCATTTCCAGTCCCTGCAAGTCATTTTTCATTCCTGGCCAGGAAACATCGAGTCAACAGTGCATGTCCAGTCCAGTCAATAATGTCACAAGTTACAAAAAAAAAAAAAAATCGAGTGCAGTTTTCCTATCCAGCTTCTCTTTTCCACAGTGTAGAAACATGAGCGTAGCATGCTATAGCAACATTTTCCGTGTAGGAAAAATTGGTCAAATTTTTATTTATTTTTTTAAGCCATTAAGCCACATTTGCCCCAAAAGGGATTGTTCTAGTGATAGCATCAACATTGTCTATTCAGTGAGAAAATATCATTTCCTCCGTTGAGAAAGTGCCTTCAGGTTCATTTTATTTTAGTTTTTTTTTTCAAAATATTAATGCTAAGCAATGTATTCCTGCAGAATTTGTTTTTGTTCACTTGTGCGGCAATTCACAATGACGAAGACGCGACATAAGGACCCAAGTAAATGGTGCAAATTTTTGAGTATACCTACCGGCACTGAAATTTCAACCAGAACCTTTTTCGAAGAATTCGCATTTCAAAACATCACCTTTAGGAGCACAGAATAAAAAAGTCAAGTAACGCGATGCCAGCATGCGAGACAGCAGAAAATATCGACATCACACATAATCGCAAATAGCGCACACACATAAGAAAGCAAGATATGACCATAACAAAAAAATCAGATGTAATCTAAATAAACGCATAGTAAATGAGCGCATATCATATAAAATACTCAATAAATAGTCCAACAGAGAATAAAAATAAAACGAAGCGGGCCTTTTTTTTCTATCGGGGCTCTTTTTCCGAATGTTTTTTTTTTTCCTTCAGGGGCTTTTTTCTATAGGGGCTTTTAGCAGAGCCAGAACTTTTTCCGGTTTCCGTCTCGACCACGACTTCAAGTTTTGGAAACCGATGCAGAAAAAAAAAAGAGGTCAAAGAGCACCTTAAGTTTCTAAAAGCTCAAAATCTCAATTTTCTTCAAGTGTGTGAAGAGAGTAGCTTTTGCGAGCCATCAAGCAATCCTTTGCGGCATAGTTAGAAAATTTTTTGTAACCTAAAAAAGTCGGCATTTGTGTAGCACAATAAATAATCAAGTTAGAACAACAAATAAAACGTGGATATTTTCCTACATTTTTGAACGCGCAAAAAATTATATATATAATTAAGCTAGAACAAAGTGTAGAACATGTTTTTTCCTACATTTTACAAACTTACAATTCCAATTTTGACATTAATTTTAGTGCTTAAGGTCAAGGCTGGCTCTTTGGCTAGGTATTAGTAGAATGCAAATGTTTTCCCATGAACCGGTTGCTGTCCATTTAATTCTGAAGCTGACAGTTACTCAGCCGCGAAAGAGTTAACTGCAATGTGACCCACCGATAGATTATTCTCTATATCCAAAATACGGCGCGATGAAAGCAATAACGCGCCAAGCGTCCCCACCTTCACTTCAGTACAAAGAGTTGCACTATAATTAACCATGACTGAACATGAAGCTATCTGAATGCGTAACTTAAACAAACAGCCGGGTTACTTCAAAGGTCATCTCAACCAATCAGCGAAGTCAAACCTCTTCGTTTCGCTGATTGGCTCAGGAGATAGATGACGTCAACTCTGATACTCGTCACGTAGTGAGGTAATCACGGGATTAAATTAACAACTTTGGGTTAATTCACCGAATTCAGTAATGGTAATCAATCCACTTGAGCCCACATCATCAGAGACTCGTCTCCTTGTCAGAGAGGCGAACCAGGGACTACAAGGCGGGCAGCGCAGCCCCGTTTTTATTGTGCTTTGCTACTGTAAGTGGACAACAAGAATCACATTGCATGCCCTTGGCCTATCTTGGGAAAGACTTCCAGGCATACAGGGTTAGCTTGTTGCAAGGAAACGACGTTTACGAGTATTTTAGTGTATTAACTAAGGGGCGTTAAAAGCTAGGGTGTCTTGAGTAAATTGAAGTTAAAAGTGGTATACCTTCTTCTTCTTTTTCTTCCTACGTTTTGTTCGCACACTTCGAAACAGTGCTCCCACAAAACTATTACCAAATGGCATAATTGAGAAGAGAAACTTCATGTCCGTATAACCGCATCAAGCAAACTAGGACCCCTCATAGCGTAAGACCATCACCGGCGCTGGGAGCAAATTTCATCGTCAATTTTGATGGGCGGTTAATCTAGTTTTTTTTTTTAGCGTGGACACATTGAGGTCAGCTCACCAGACTCCCTGCAAAAAATCATAAACATAGCTCAACCCATCTACTTTTATAGGTGGAGAGCTGATTTCATCGCCATAATTTTTTTATGGCCAGCAATACTATTTTTTTGGCATGGGTCACATTAGGGGCAACCTGCCAGACTGCCTGCAAAATATTATGAACATTGCTCAACTCCTTCAACCCCTTATTGGGTGGACAAACAAATGTATTTACAAACTCAAATCTTCAATGAAAACAGTATCAAGTCTCTCACTTCGTTCGCGGGGGATAAATATTCGATCCGTCGATTCCGACGTGGAGAGCTTCGAGATATATATCAATAACATAAGTGCTATAAAATGCTTACAACTGCTATAATTTTATCTTTCAGCTATGGTGGTAACTATTTAAAAGTCTAAACGGGAAAAGCCTTAGCATACCACACAATAGTACATATTTGGACTGATAGTCAGCAACAGTCGGAAGTTTTATGTTACTATCTTTCACTGAAAGAAAACTTCCACAGAGTTATCAACTCACTGTGTGTTACTTAGCAGATGCGTTCCTATGAATAATATTATTGTTCTCCGTGAAGACCAGAAAAATTCACTTTGAATAGGAAAGTTTGTGAGTACTAGTTGCAGGAACTTATACGGGTCACAGTTATTTAATCCCCTGTATTATGATTTGCAATCTCCATCACAAACATAGCCAGATTTTAATTCGATTTTTTTTACAGTCAAGCCCACTGAGCCACGCAGTACTGGACTGATCCTTCGCTTCAGAACCAAAATGAACAGATGAACGATTTTCCAAGGAAAAAATGCTATTTTGAACTTGACTGATATTATTGTATTAATTGGTAACTCAAACGGTAGCGGTGCGTTTTATGGGCTAATTATCATATGTTTAACAATTTCTTGTGATATTAAATTCTCAGCTAAAGAGAAACGACGCAATTATTGCCTTATCATGTCCTTAGTTGCAATAAGACAAAAGTTTTTTGCGAAAAAATATCTAAAAATTTTGATAAAAAATTATTTTAACTTGCTTCTATAGGAGTTTGCTTGATAGTAATGAATTACTGTATATGTACGGTAGATACTTTGTAGCAGATGTTACTCTGAAAGTCTGCATAGTTCACTACCAACTGTGACAGCTTTGTAATTAATGTTTAGTTCTCTTTTCGGGATTTCTTATTTGTTAGTTAACTACGCGCAGCCTCACTATGTCTGACAGGACCATTTTTAGTTTCAAACAATAGCTTACTAACGGCATCATTGCACTCACAAATTTCTAACCCGGAGAAAACTTTAAAGTTTCACTTGAGAAAATAATATTGTCGCGAGCTAAATTAGGTGCAGGACTGAATGTTAATTATCTAAATTTGATCGCAAACAACCAAGCAAGAAATACAGCCCCAGCGCGGTCAATGGGATAAAGCTGCACTTCAAGGGTGGGTGTGCAATTACCGTTATTGCGTTAATCAAACGTAGGCTACATGAATTTTTTTTGGTATTTTATAACTTGTTATTTGAAAATTAAATTGGCATTTCAAGTATCTGTTTTATTTCCCTATCATTTGTAAAAATTGTGCGTGCTGTTCAATGGTATTGCACTCAGTGACCTAGGTGGCTTATGAGCAATGCTGATAATCTAACCTAATTATTTACAACTATTATTGAAAGAGTAGCACTTAAAACAAGCTCCCCGGACGACATAATTAGTCACCTGTTACTAACAAGATGTAGAACCTCCACGAGCACATAAAATAGCAAAATTTTGAATCCCCTAGAAGTTTAGGTTAAGTGAAAGCACTTAGCACTGCGGATTGTGGAATGTGGAGGCACAAGTCTTTATTCACAGCTATATCCAGGTACAGACGGACGTGCTCCCGATCTGCTCTAGAACGATGGGAAGACAGCAAGATGTCAAGGAATGGCAAAAAAAATGAGTTATTTCTGTTGGTAGATGTAAGGGAAATCGAGTTAAGGAAGTAACGGAGTTTGTTGGTATTATATGCCTTACTGTTTTGCGAGTCTTCAAACAATAGAAACAATCGGGTAAAGAGGTCAATGCTATAGGCGTAATTATGGTTGCAAACTAAAAAATGCTAAAGCCTTCAACGAAGTCTGTATGCAAGGGGCGATGCAAGCAAAATGTGGGTATGTCGTGATCTAGGGCTGTGTTAATTACTTTAAAGTGGACCTTTTGGTTGAAATAACCATTAAACTGATACAGGAAGGTAACATTGATTTGCTAAATGACCAAGTTGCGCTATTTTCACAGTATTTACATGACGATCAAACTGCTACTTTGCCGATGTTCCAGGATGATAACTGCCTTATACTGTAAGTTATACATCGGGATAGATCGGGCATTCATTGTCATGTAAACAATTATGGCTATGAAAGCCCCCTAGAATGATTACGGGCTAAGTCTCCAAACATAAATCCCATCGAGAATTTTTGTGGCCATCTTGAACGAGAATTTAAGCGCCGAGAAGATTTTCCACGTACTTTGGCTGGATTCAAGGAATCGATTCATGCTAAAGTAGTTAAAAATGGATTAGGTGTACATAAGAAATCTTTAGACTCAATGCCTTCAAGAAGTCGTGCTATTATACGTGCTCGTGGAGGTCCTGCACTTTATTAGTTACAGTTGAATAATTTTTTGTGTCTGACTTATGTTTGTCATAAAGTTGGTTTGCAGCTTAAATCAAAAAGTTGCGAACGAATCTTCAACAAAATTAGATAAACTGTTAATACTATAAAAAATTGATTAGATTTTGGTGTTGGTATAAAGAAAATCATGGTTTCAGAACCAATTCAAATTCTTTGTTACCGTTGCACTGCTTGGCTGAGGTGTGCGCTTTCACAGTGCTCTAGTTCGATAATACATATATTCTTTACTGAATAAAAAATTTTCTCTAAAATTGTGAGCTTGGTAACCCCATTTATACTGTTTGACCATGGCATTCGTGTCATAAAAACGTATTTTATTTGTGACTTTCGTAAAATCTGAAGCGAATTGAAAGCGTTACTTAAATTTGGGAATGATAATGAAATTTTGCTCATTTTTGTTTCCAAATTTTGTGGTCATACCAGGGGAGGGTAAATTTCAGAGCTTTGTACACCGAATCGGTACCTCAACGCCACAAACAGGAACACAAACACAACTAGAGCACGCTGAGAGTGCATACCTCCGCCAAGCGAGGCAACGGTATAAAAAAATACAAATTGGCTCTGAAACCACAACTTTTGTTGTATAAACTCCAAAATTTAATCATTTGTGCCTTTTGATAGTAATAGGAGCTTGTGCAATTTTCTTGAAGATCCGTTCATAAATTTTACGTTATACTGCTAACAAACGTTTTGACAAACAAACTAACCGATCTGCACCAAAATTTAGTAATTAATGTCTTTTAACATTACTAACAATTCCTATAAGTTTCATGAAGATCCGTTCATTATTTTTGAGTTATTGTGCTAACAAGCATAAAATTAAAAAGAGTGACGAGCGAACAAACTGATCAGTACCATAATTTGGTCTAGTACTTTTTATTATATACCTAACAACTCACGTTAATTTCATAAAAATCCATCCATAACTCTTTGAGTTATGACATTGAGAAAAATGAGGCAGACAAACAAACGGATGAACATATCTTCACCAGAAGTTAATCATCTGTTCTTCCTAACATACCAAACAACCTCTGTAAATTTCTTTCAAATCGGTTCATAACTTTTTGAGTTATCTTGGTGACAGACAGACAGAGAGACAGACAAACACGACGAATACATAACCTCCTTGGCGGAGTTAATTATTGTATTCATCGCAGCGAAGAGAGTAATAAAAAAACGCCAATACGCTGCCCTTCAAACAGAACATCGTAACTTAACTCCTGTAGGAACCGAAATACCTATACCATTTAAGAGTCAAATTATACAAATTAATTTCAATTTAAAAAATCAAATCATCTACATTTTAAAACATAGATCAATCCCAAATTCAAACTAAAGCATTCTAAGAAAGTCTATCTTCAGCAAGAACGGCAATATTAACGAAAATATCACATTGGTCGTGAAACTTGAAATGCCTCATGATCACCAAAATTTGCTCATTTGACAGAAATAAAGCTTCTGTAATTTTTTGAAGATCCGTCCGTAATTATTTGAACTATGGTCTAACCAACATTTTGACAACTATTAGTCAAACAAACAGTCGAACCCATGACAAAAAATTTTGTTGTCTGTGTTTTCATAAATTTTGACAATTTCAACAAATTTCATGGAGATCAACAGTTGACTATTTGGGCTATGTTGCTGACAAATATTAAGTCAAACATAGAGAAAATTTTAATTAAACAAATGGTCAAAAAGATCATCACAAAAATTTAGTCATCAATAATTGTGCTCTCCGCAACAGCCTAATAAATCAGGCAAATTTCATTAAGATCCGCCCATAATTTTTTCAATTCTGGTACAAAAAAGTTGACAAACGGATCTTCAGCAGTTAATAATCTGTTCTTCCTAACATGAGCAATATAAGTTCCCCTCAGGCGCAGCTCGCAGGACAACCACAATTACATATGAAAACTTTGTATACTGATGGAAGATATGAAAGACGAAGTGTTATAGATGAAGTGAGTGTATTTTGGTAAACAAGGCGTGTTAAGGTAAGTAAAGTGTGTCAGAGCAGACGAAAGGCGTTATAGCAGATGATAAGCAGTAGGAGAGAAGTATCTTAGAGTAGATGATTGCATTGTAAGCCGGATGCACACGTTCGACTTTCTTCGGCGTTATCAACCGATTCAGATAGCCATACCGTGATCGTGACCACACTTTAAGAGCTCTGTGGTTTGACGTATTTCAAAACAGTGTTAAACAACGGAATTTAAAATCGCTCAGTATTTGGAGAGATATCGCCGAAAGTTTACCACTGGCTATTAGTGTAGGGTAAACTTTGAATCAGTTCGAAATTGCCTACAGTTTTACATTGCAGGTTAATATTGCGCAAGAAGAAACCTTGGCTGCGGAATGGTAACCAAATTAATCGAGTTTGCTCTATGTAGAAAACACCGACAAAATTCTTAAGTGGCCACCCGACTTCAAAGTGGCTAGGCTCTTTAGGAGTCGAGGATGAAACAAGGTGCGTTAGGTTTAAGCCATGATAGTATATGATAGCGTAGCCCAGGTGCATTGCACTTAGAGAATGGAAAACAATAGGTAAATAACCGAGGAATTTCCACGGGTCCCACTAGTCTTGGCAATCATAAAGTACTTCACATAGATCAAGATTCAATAGTTACAATGTGAACTCTTCATGAGGTCCGTTTCGTTTATGAGTTCACTGGTGTTCTAAGTATTGGAAGAATGCGCAAGGTTCGTTAATCCCTCAGTAGGTATCTGGCGTGTACTCAGGTGAAGCGATGGGTGTGGGTGAGTCAGTGTTTGTTAACAGCAGCTTCGACATTTTCTGACATGCGGTCTTCAGAGGCAGTCTTGGTTTACGATCGTGAGTAAGTACGAAATTATATACCGAGAAATTCAACGAGCTGTGTGTTCTTGTGCTAGGGCTTCTGCGCACAATACTATTGAAAAAGTGACTAAGCCCCAAGCTGAACTTGACCCTGTAGTTCGTCACAAGGGCGCCAGACATTCCAAACAAAACAACAGCTGTGTGGCAACAGACAAGTGAGGCGAGGCACCCACATCAGGAGAATGTTCTAGTTCAGTAGAACAGCAATGGCTGGGCTAGAAAAGTTAGTTATTGTTATTGTGTTATTGTATTCAAAACTAATTTGTTCGGAGTGCAGAGGATTCTACTGCAAATATCAAAGGATTTCATAAACAGTTGCTTTACTTAATAACACTTCAATACTAAATATTTTTCCGTGAATTTGTTGCGCATAGAAGTTTTAAAAGTATGTACAGATTTGCCTGCCATTACTGAAAACAAAAGAATTTAGTCAACTAGCCCAAACAGAGTATAAATATGCAATGGGAGAAAATATAAAAATACGTCTGCGGCACCGATCAGTCAGGCCCAATTGCGGGACCGAAATCTGATTAGGGGCGATCGAGTGTCCAGTCAATATATGGTGTGATCTATACTCTAACAAATTTCATGAAGATCCGCTCATAGCTTTTTGAGTTATATAGCTGACAAACATTAGTCAAACACACAAACGAACGAACCGATCATCACCAAAATTTGATCAATTAAATCTTTTAACATTTCTAACAATTCCTGTAAATATCCTAGGGATCCGGTCAAAGTTGTTTGAAGCTATTTCGCTAGGTAAAAAGCATAAAGCCGAACACAGAATTAAATATATAACAACAAATAAACAGATAGATCGCCACAAAAAAAAAAAAAAATCGGCTATTTGCTGCTTGTGATATAGCTACGTTACAACGCTTGTAAACTTCATGAAAATCCGTCCATAAGTTTTTGAGTTATGGCATTAAGTAAAATGAGGAAGGCAAACAAACGAATGAACGAATTTTCAACAAACGTTAACCATCTGTTCCCCCTAACACACCTAACATTCCCTGTAAATTTCGTAAAGATTTGTCAATAAGTTCTTGAGTTATCTTGGGGGCAGATGCTCAAAGACGCAGGCAAACTCAACAAAATTATAACCTTCTTGGCCGAGGTGATCAGCAGAATTCAGCCAGAAATGTACGTTGCTTCGTAAGTATTTTAGTACAATGTTTCAACAAAACTGTATTCTATACAATATGAAGCTTCCAGAAAAATACAAAGTTATATATGTTGGCTAATATACTACTTTTCTTGTAAACGGACGTACATTTACGCTAGTTCAAGTATCAATTTAATACATATTATTATGGCGGAGTACCTATATTTTTTTAGTTCAAGCATCAAAATGCAATGCCCTTCAATGATAAATGCTCATGAGTGTCTTAATACGTAACAAGACACTTGACTTCATTTAGTACATCAAATTTATTCTGTAAATTTACAAAATCCACAACTGTGGCATGGGGCTGGACTTGGTAGCCCTGCACGTTCGTGCTGTATATACTATTTTTGTGAAAAAGTGTCGAGCCCTGCACCCACTCTTGAACAGTTCTCTGCAGGCCTTGGCAGATTCTGGTAGTAGAGTCCATAGTGGTTCCCATGCCTTGCTCCAAACTTAAGATGATATAATTTGTGTCATTGTGCTCTATGTTCCAGGGAAAGTTCTACTGAAGTATCATGACAACCTATTTAAACCTTTGATTGAGCCCAGTTTGTGGAATTTTGGACTGTACCGAAAAAATAGAGTAAACCGAATGTCCATTTCTTTGCAAGTATCAGCTGGAAAATTCAAATCCTCGCCATCTTGACTACATAAGATGCCCACTTTCAATTTTTCTCTTCTATTCTACACCTAAGAGCAGAAGCCAAATTGTAATCTCACTCTCACACAGCGAATGTAGCAGCTCCGCTCTCTAGCCCACGCGTCAAGCTAAGTGTTCAGGATTTCATCACTATGTCAAGATGATTAGTATTATTATTAAATCACACCACACTGGCGACATAAGAATGGAGAAACTCCATGAGGTTAACAAACCCCCCGCGAGCGAATTTTTTTCCTGAACCTTTCAGCAAGTACAGTCTCACGGCAGCCAATGGCGAGGCAGGTCACAGGCCACAGTGGGAGGAGCGTAGGGTGATGGTTTGTGATGGTGTTGCACTCAGACGCGTACCTCGAAAAAACTATATAAATTCACAATTTACGTGCCGTGAAGTTTATTCTCATAATTAATAGGTATCAATTAAGGTGTGTGATGTACTTGAACATCAGTTAGATGTGAACAGCATGTGAAAATTTTTAGTGTGTCAGCAGTTTGTATTGAGTCTCTGTGTATTTTATGTACATGTTATAGGGAGTAAATGTCACCAACCATTGCGCGCAATGCCTAGCCAATAAGTGAACTGAATCACTCATACATTAAATGGATGGGTTCGTTTTAAGCTGTGTTAAACTAGATCAGATTCTATTAGTTCAACGGGCAGTAACGTAAGAGATGCGTGCATAACTATAAAAGTTTACAACGTGTACTTTCTGAAGTATTACATAGATTATGTTCTCAGTTTTTTATTCTATAACTTGACATAACTCAGCCTAGTCGGGCCTAATCTAACCTAGGCTAACGTTATGTTGACTGCAATGTTCATCAACGATGGTACAATTTAAAGGACATAGAAAATATCTTTTATGTCTTGAGGAACAATGCCTGCACAAAACAAAACATAGCATATGCATCTAACGTTATTGTTATCTTCAGGCACAAATCCTACTCTAATCTTTAATATCTACATCATTAAATCTAATGTTTTACACTTTCCATTTTTTTGCAAGGAGCTGTACTAATCACCCTTATTAAACTACATTTATTTAATATTTAATAACAGTCGACGGAATTAAAATTTAACGTTTCGGGACTAAGAATCCCATCCTCAGAAGAAGAAAAAAAAAAAAAGGTTAACCTATACTATGAAATCAAAGAACTTTCTTTATTAGCTAGCAATCAGGGAGCATTGGTGTTAGCGGGGGGAAGTCTAAAAGGCAAATGAACAGAGCTGCGTGGAGGAGCTGGATGTCAGCTCCTGTACAG
>LQNS02278153.1:273977-304899 GCA_001587735.2 Parhyale hawaiensis
TTTCCTAAGCTTTGTCGTTTCTCTAAGGCTACGGATTTGCAGCCTGCTGGTAAGGGCGTACAGAACTGGTTTGGGTTGCTGTGACGCACTGTTGTCGGTGTCGTACCATTTAGAGTCTGCGCTGGATTGTAGGCCAGAGGCGCGCCTGGTACACTAAAACTTGAGCGCGCCGTTTGACAGGGTCAACCGCAGGGGTCTATTGTACAAGTTGGAGTCGTTTAGTGTGGGTTGTAGGGCTCCTTCAATCATTCGTGATTTTGTTTTTTAGCGAACGCACACTGTGTGCTGACGGTTTTTTGAGTGCGTAAGTTGAGGTGGAGTCTAGCGTCCCTCAGGGTAGCCCGCTGCTGTTCGTTCTACAGTATATACTAGGGACATGCTCTCTTTGCTAGCGAACACGATGATCAACTACGCTAACGATTCCACTCTGGTTACAGTGATGCCCTCCCCTGGCATGTGTAGTATTGTCGCCCAGTCTCCGAATTGAGACCTGTCGTGCATTAATACATGGTGCTTGACCATGAATATGAAGCTGAATGCTAGTAATACCAAGTCTACGATTGTCAGTCGCTCTCGGACACTTTTACCGCAGCATCCACAGCTGAAGATAGATGCTTAAGGAACTCTAAGCCCAGTAAATTAATCTAATTACTATTATGTATTACTAGCATATTCCGCTCAACTTCATATAGCACGGTCTTCTGTGAAAACTTCGTTTCAGGTCCCTGAACAAAATGACGGAGGGCCCAGGCAACTGGTACAGCTGTGAGTAATCTAAACTTGCCATCACCTGCTCACTCTGCTCTATCAATATAAAGACCGCACACCTCTATGTACAACACACATTATCGCTTTGTTCTTCACTACAGCAAGGTTCACAGCTGCGTATTTCGAAGAGGTGCACACCGAACAGGTCAGTGACTGTGTAGCTGAGGTCTTATATGAAGTAGCGTGAGTATTGCATAGAGCAAAACTTTTGAAAACCGTGTAAGTGGTGGTATATCAGTTTATTTTCAAATTTTTTACTATCATGTCTCAGAACTAAGCGTACCTGTGGAAAGTGTGTAAGATCTGAGATATCTAGTTGAAACAAAATTTGGTTTACTGCTTTTTTATATCTCTAGGAGAACGGTCAGCTATGAGAATAAGATCTTTCAGGCGACTTGTGCTATGAACCTGGCTTGAAGCTGTAGGGAAATAATTAACACTGCTCTCTCTTTTGAAGGAGCATGTGAAATTATAGCAAAATATTTCATTCAGTTCCGTAACTTTGACAGTACGAACTGCCCAGGGCCCAATAGTAATATTCGATTGAATGTGAACATTCCCTCAATTGCTCTGGAAGAAGTGTGCACAATGAAATAAATTTTCACTTTATATAACCTTAAACCTTGTATTGACTATGTTCACTTTTAATATACATAATTCATTCTCACTGATTCAACAGTCATGAGCGGTTAAAGATCTAAATATTAACTTTGATGTTTCTTCCTCCCAGGGAATAACCAAGCGAGCATGGAGCTGAAGGACACCGTCGGCTTGCGAAGCTTCGGTCTTCGTCTGCTGCTCTGTGCGTGGATTTTGTCTGCCGCCACTGCTGCTGTAAGTCATTCTCGGGCCTATAAAACTACTCTGTAGTTGAATTGCTTACGTATTTATGTTCCTTCAGTTTTGTGTTGCCACTTGGTGTCTTGATCTTTTGTGGAACATTTCAAAGCTGTGACTTCCAAATATGTCCATAACACAGTTTAAACAATTTAAAGAATATAATGTCCAAGTCTGATTCTATTCGCCACAGTGTGCAGGCTATATTAGGAATATAATTTGCGAGTTCGACTATTCTCAGCAAAGACAAGCATACGAATTACTACTTCGACTATTTTCTGCTCAGTGTGCAAGCAATGGTAAAAATACGAATTACTAACTCGACTATTTTCTGCTCGGTGCGCAGGCAATTTTGAGAATACGAATTACTCACTCAGCAATAGTCTTCTCAGTGTGCAAATAATCTTAAGAAGACACGTCCCAAGTTCGAGTTTATTTGGTTCGGTGTGCAGGTATTTTAGGAATAGAAATTACCAGTTCGACTGCATTCGGTTCAGTGTGGAGGCAATTTTAAATGGCATAAATCAGGAATTCGACTATATTTGACAGAGTGCAGGCAATTTTACAAAGCTAAATTACGAGTTCGACAGCAAACGTCTCAGTTTGCAGGCAATTTTGAGAATATTAACTGCGAAATCGACTTTACTATTCTCGGCGTGCTGGCAATTTCAGAATACAAAATACAAGTTTTTATATTCTTTGTTTGGTAAGCCGGGAGTTTCCCGGTTACAAATTACGAGTTCGACAATGCTCCTCTCAGTGGTAAGGCAATTTTAGGAAGTTAAGAGCATCAACGCAGATTCCAGGAAACTTTATTGTTTGTGGACCGATAGTTCTTATATTTGAATAGTACATGTAATTCGAAAAAACAACATTTTGCTCATGTCTGCCGCCACTACTGCTGTAAGTCTTTTTCGGCCTATAAAACTACTCTGCAGTTGAACTGCTACTTTTTTGCGCTTCTTCAGTCTTGTACTGCCTCTTGGTGCCTTGATCATTCGTAGAATATTTCAAAACTATGATTTCCGAGTACGTTCGTAACAGAGACTAGATAATTTAAAGAATATGATGCCCGAGTTTGAATATATTATTCGTCACAGTGTGCAGGCAATTTTAAGAATACGAATTTCTAATTCGACTATAGTCGGCTCAGTGTGCAAGCAGTTATAAAAATACGAACTATTAACTCGGCTATGCTCTTTTCAGTGTGAAGGCTATTCCAAGAGAACGAATTAGTATACTCGACGATACTGAGCTCAGTGTGCAAGCAATGTTATTAATACGAATTACTACGCTACTAACTCAACTATACTTAGCTCTGTGAGCAAGCAATTTTAAGAATATGAATTACGAGTTCGGCTTCAGTGTTGGGAAATAAATATCTGTAGACCAGGAAATTGTTTGTTTAAAACATCTAGCTAGCCAAAAACGAATATATTGATACAATCTTTGTATTTAAGTGTTATCAATTTTATATATCAACTAGATAAAAAATATGTAACGAATTATATAAATTATGTATCATTTGGCATATCTGTTGTTGAAAAATGTATTCGTACAAAGCAATTTTTTCATATTAAATTTTATTTGACTGTTCAAGAGTCCCAGGTTTCTCTGAGGGTGGACAGTCCCGTATAGCTCTCGTGGGCCATCCGGCTTGAGCTAATCGGCGTCCTTTATCTGGCCTGGGCAATATGATGTATTTGCGGCTGGTCCCGGTAATACGCACGGACCGCCTGGCCTGCTATGCAGCCTGTAGCTGGTGGCCGTAGTGGCTAACTCCCTTGGCTAGCGTGGGGATCCCACCTTAGGCGCCAGATCCTGGAAAGGCCAATATTACAGCCGTCGCCGTGTGGTTCCGCTAAGGCTTTGACGGAGGAATCCTAGGAAGACCTGCAAGTGCTCCCTACGCCGTTTCCAGTTCGTTAAGGCTAACCAGTACGTGTTCCTAGTCGTGTGCCAGATTGCGAGAGCGATCTTCCTGACAGGTTACCCACTCAGGCTTAACCTGTCCTTCGCAAAAAAAAAGTAGCAAGAGGTTAAGCTTAATCAAAGTATCTGTTTCACTCGTTTTCTCTTCGACTATCTTCTAAAAAAAGTCTCACACCGTATCTCGTATCGAACAACAGATAATCATATACAAGATATTACTTAATTCTAGAAACAATACTCTACTCGCACAATGAAAAATATAAACTTCAGAGAATACCAGTTAAAGTTACACAGACAGACAGTTCTCTCCATCGTTTACAGTTGGCAACACTAGAGAACAAACATGAGAGTTAAATATCCATGCCAGCGGTGACTCAACCAAGTTACACGCTTGAGCCGCAGCACGTATGAGAGGCACCCAGCGGCGTAAGCCTACGCGCTCGCTGGAGAGGAGACTGCAGCGCAAGGGACCCAGTAGTCCTAGGCCTACTGAGTCTTTAGGGGTGACTATGCTGTTTTCGGAGCGGCGTGAAGAGCGACTGATGTTGGACGGTGAGTGGGCACCTGGAGAGGCGTGACAAAGAGCTCTCCTGAACCCTTTAGATTTTACGTTAGAAGTCTACTACAGTCCATGAACAGCTTTGGGGGTTATTATTTCGTGCAACATCGTAGAAGATGGTTCTGAACTTCTGACCATGGCAAAAAGCAAGGAGCTTACGAATTCTGTAACAGAGTTAATTATTAAAGAATGGAAATCCAGAAAAAATTACAGGCAAATATTCCAGACAATCAAAACACCGTATACCACCATTGTGTTATTATCATTAATAAATCACTCCGAACTGGCGACGTGAAAATGGAGAAACTCCATGAGGTTACCAAATCCCCACGCAACCAGCCCAGCAATTAAAGAAAAAAGAAAAAAAGAAAGAGAACATCCCAGATCACAAAATAGATCTGGGTACAGATGGTTTAAGGCTGCCAATGCCCGTACCAGCAAAGACAGAGCCCTCAAGACCATTCCAAACATCCACACACGATGAGAAAAACGAGCGAGAATACTGGCCCGTACGGCATCGTATCGGTTCCAAGGCAAACTCATGAAAAGCACCAGTACGCTGAGTATACCTCACCCTCGAGGGTCATTTATCAAAAGGTTTTAAATTTCGGAAACCGTCGAAAACCAACTTAGATCTGGCAGGCCGCAGAAGATTTCCTCTAGAGCTTCAAGAAAAGTGGCCAGGAAATTGTCTGAAAATTCCATGACTACTCGCAATGAGCTTCAGGAGGACTTGCTAGCAGCAGGGACAATCGTTAGCTTTGGTACAATAAGCCACGAGCTGCAAGGTTCTCGAACCAATCGCAAAACTCTCAAGCTTTCGAAACCGAATGCGGAAGCTCGGTTGAAATTCGTCCGCGAACCCAAGGACAAGCATGAGTCGTTCTGGGAACACGAGTTGTGGTCGGATGAGACTAAAATAGAGCAATTTGGACGAAATTCAAAGAACCGTGTGTGGAGAAAGACGGAACGGCATTCCCACTATAAACACCATTCTAACTGTGAAATTTGGTGGTAGTAACGTTATGATTTTGGGATGCTTTTCATTACGTGGACCAGGTAACATTCATATCATAGAAGGGAGAATGAACGCTCACATGTATCAGAACCTTTTAGGGAACATTTGCATGCGTCGGGTCAAAAGCATGGGTTACTGCAGAAATTCTCTTTTTCAGCAGGACAAGGACCCAAAACATTCGGTAAAAACCACAAAGAAATAATTCACCGATAGTCATTTACAACTAGACTGGCCAAGCCAGTCTCAGAATTTCAGTCCGATTGAAAATATGTGGCGATTTCTGATATTAAACATTAATGCGATGAGGCCGAAGTCCATTCCGGAACTCAAAGAAATCTACCAGAAAGATTAGATTAAAATCCCTGAGGAAACATGTCATGGCTTGGTAAAAACAAAAACTACCAATTGAAAGAGAATATTTGCCCACGAGCTGAACAATGGCTACGCCACAAAATATTAAATGTTCTTTTAAAATAGTTTTTTGTGTTGTATGAATACTTTTATTCGACCCAAAATATGTAAATTGTTATATAATTTCTATTATAGAGGACTTTCTTCGCTTTGCTGTTGCGTATGTGTAGTTTCATCAACAATACAAATTCTGTATGAATATATTTATTTTGGATCACTAGATTTTTTAATAAAACATTTCATGGTTTACGAATAGGTACTTCCTTTACTGTATATTCGGTTCAGTGTGAATGCAATTTTAATAGTACAAATAACGAGTTCGACTTTATTCAGTTCAGTGTGGAGGCAATTTTAATAATATAAATTATTATTTTGTCTATTATCGGTTCAGTGTGGAGGTAATTTTGATAATGTGAATCAGGAATTCGACGATACTTGACACTGTGAGGCAATTTTACGGAGATAAATTACGAGTTGAGCAGAACACGCCCCAGTGTCTAGGTAATTTTCAAAATACAAATTACGAGGTCGACTCTACTCCTTTTAGTGTGCTGGCATCTTCAGAATACAAATCATGAGTTCTTTTATATTAGTTTGGTAAGACTGGAGATTTAAAATCATAAA
Organism: Parhyale hawaiensis; assembly: GCA_001587735.2. Taxonomy (NCBI): domain Eukaryota; kingdom Metazoa; phylum Arthropoda; class Malacostraca; order Amphipoda; family Hyalidae; genus Parhyale; species Parhyale hawaiensis. The sequence continues at coordinate 280,127 of LQNS02278153.1, forward strand.
TTACGAGTTCGACTGAACTCCTCTCAGTGAGCAGGCAATTTTAGCAATTTGACGGCATCAAGCCAGAGTTCAGAAAACTTTGTTTATGGCCCGGTTGTTCTGATGTTTGAACAGTGGATAAGAAACACATTTTGCTTATGTAATTTTTTCCATTTTAGCCTTGGGTTTTAGAGAAAATGGTGAAAATTCTTTTCACTGAAATTCCAAAAGGAGATGAGTCTATGAGTTTTTACACTAGAATAAAAACTACTGCAGTTTTAAAATTCTTGTAGCATTCGTAACAAACTATTGGAGCCAGATTTCATATCTACCTCTGCAAAGGAGGTAATGTTTTTGTCGAGTTTGTCTCTCTGTCTTTCTGTCTGTCACCAAGATAGCTGAAATAGTTATAGACGTATTTTGATAAAGATCCGTCCATCCTGTTGTTTGTTTGTTTTTTCTGCTTCATTTTTCTCAATGTCATAACTCAAAAAGTTATGTATGGATTTATATGAAATTCACATGAGTTGTTTGGTATATTACAAAAAGTTAATGACTAAAATTTTTGTAATGATCTGTCTGTTCGTTCGTATGTTTGTTGGTGTGTTGGATTTTATGTTTGTTAGGGCCATAACTCAAAAAAATTTTGAGTGAATCTTTATGAATCTCACGGGAAATTGTTAGCAATGTTAAAAGACATGAATGATTAAATTTTGGTGCGGATCGGCTGATTTGTTGCTATGTTTGAGTTGTGTTTGTCATAATGTTTGTTACGCTATAACTCAAAAAAATTTGAATGGATCTTTATGAAATTTGCAAGAGTTGTTATTGATGTTAAAAGATATAAATGACTAAATTCTGGTGCGGATCGGTGAGTTTGTTTGTACATTTGACTTATGTTTGTCATAATGTTTGTAAGCAGCATAGCTCAAGCAGTTAAGAAAAGATCTTAAAAAAATCACGGAAACTGTGAATACTATTAAAAGGCACAAATGATTATATTTTGGAGTTGATACAAAACAAATCATGGTTTCAGAGCCAATATGACTTCTCCGTCACCGCTGCCTTACTTGGCGTTGGTATGCGCTCTCATTATTGCTCTAGTTTTCGTTATTTTTTTTTCTTACGGTTTCGAACTCGATAAAAAATAACAATGAGAGAGGAAAATATATCTCTATTAGTTTGTCACGAATGTCTCAGGGATTCCATAACTATCTTTGTTTGTTTCTAACATGAAAACTCACTGACTGCCGACTTCTCTTCATGTTTAGGTGAAAAAATCAATTTGTACAGGAATAGCAAAATCCGTTAACCATTGTCGTACAATTGTCACATGACGCAATTTTTTGCCCTATAGAAGAAGTATGAATGCTGTATTCTTGTTGCGTTATGATTTAGGAATGATATGAAAGCATAATTACCTCCGCCAATGAGGTCATGTTTTCGTCGTATTTGCCTGTCGGTCACCAAGATAACTCAAAAAGTTATGAACAAGTAGGGCGAAATTTGCAGGGATTGTTCGGTATGTCAGGAGAAACAGATGATTAACTATTAGTGAAGATCTATCCATCCGTTTGTTTGTTTATTTGTCCGCCTCATTTTTCTCTATGCCATAACTCAAAAAGTTATGGGCGGATTTTTATGAAATTCACGTGAGTTGTTAGGCATATATCGAAGAGTAAATGACAAAATTTTGGTAATGATCAGTTGGTTCGTTTGTCACTGCTTTTAATTTTATGCGTGTAGCACAATAACTCAAAAAATAATGAATTGATCTTTATAATGAAAGTTATAGGATTTGTTAGTAATGTTAAACGGCATAAGTGATTATAATTTGGTGCAGATCGGTTCGTTCGTATGTATGACTCATGTTTGTCATTAATTTTTTTAGCAGCATAACTCAAAAATTTATGAACAAATCTTTCAAGAAAATTACACAAGAAGTATTTATTCAAAAAGTGACCATGTTTATTAGTGTTGACTTATGGCGCTCAAGTTAGTTAGCCCAACTTCGTTCGGCGAGTCCCCGGGCGCGGCAAGGCAATGGGCAGCAGATCCAGGTGCCGTGGGAAGTCAGTACCCCTCCGCAGCCCAAAGTGCGTTCCTTCCCGCACCAAACCGTGGAATTATAGCGATCCTCTGTGTTGCGGGACAATTAGCTGTGCAGAACCAGGGTAGAGTCGGTCGGCTTCACGATCATAAACGGCCATCATCTTCACGTCCATTAGGTCTGGAAGAATGTCCATCCCCAGCCGAACTCGTAAAAATAGCCCAAGTCGCCGAAAGCGTCACGCATTCACGGCAGAGTTCTAAGTAGCCGCTTGAAGGGAGGGTATGGGAAGCAGCGCGTCCTCTCGGTCCATGGACACCAACCAGGTAGATGCTGGGCTGCTGAGCCCTAGAACGAGACTAGGTGTTCGATTAAAAGGGAAGCGGAGCCTGCCCAGGCGAGGTCCGCCGGGCTCAAAACTAAGATGTAGACTGGAGTTTAAGTTCGCAGAGAGCCGGACTAGGGTTTCCAACGGGTCTGTACTTATACATAGTTCCATATACTACTGTTACAGCTACAGGCCCGTACAAGATTTCCAATACATAGCGACCTGCTATATTTTCTACATTTAGTTCCCCCTCTTCAGCTTTTTGGCCTCATTTTCGGGAGGGGGGTTATAGTGCCCATAGCCACATAATAATTTGGGACATTATAAGCCACTACCTCGCCTCAGGATTGTCTTCAGAAAAAACAATAATAATTTTTACTAAAATTATGGGTCGATCGCTTTAAATTTCGTTTTTGACTATACTAGTCAAGTCGGAGAGTCGGCCAAATATTGTTTTTCAATCTTGGAACCACATTGTCGGTGAATATTCAGCCAACCAAGCAATCGGTTATCCTACTTACACGAAAATGAAAAAGTTCTGCAATAATGCCAATGCATTGATTTAGTATCGAGGATTAACCTTAATATCGATAAGACAGCGAACTTTGATCTAAACATAAATGCAAGATGATAACGATAGTGAAGAGGTATCCTTGTAAAATTTATCAGGATTTCAGTCGAGAATGACAATTAAAAGAATAATATAGATATTTATATAAAAAAATGCATTTTTTATATAAAATGTTCAATGCATCATCAATTCAATCCGTCGTTGTTTAGAAAAAAATCGCTAAATGTCGGATCACTGCTGGAGGTTATTACTGGCCCAATATTGCGATCCAGTATTATTAACCTCACATTTTTTTTCTTGCAACCGAAATTTTACTAATTTACCGATACTCATAGTAAAATAATGCATAAATTAAACAAATATTATGATTTCTTCTGGGTTTTCATGAAGCGTTTCCCAAAATTGACCAAATGTTGGGGCAACATTGCTTGACAATTTATAAGTACCCTCGTTCTTAGCGCATATTGGTAAAGCGTCGGTCCACGATCAGCTGACTAGACTCCGACATTCACCCAACATTCCAACATTGGGCCGACCTCCTCCAAGTTTCTTTTGCTACGGGGAATACCGCTGACAAGCACAAATATTAAACTTTATATCCTTCAATTAATGGTCTTGAAAATACGTTATAAAATTATATATAGCTTATTAAAAGATGATGACTGCGTGAATCATAAAGTACCTGTCACTATAGTGTAAGTTGGTTTCGTTTATGTCGGTGCCCGTTAGGTGTTAACCAAGATCGCTGGCAATAACAAAGTCTAACAAAATTCAGCGAAAACTTTTCGGTAAGGACAAGGTTGCCATCATCAAAGAGTTAAGCAAATATCGATGCATATAGTCTTTGCATGGCTTTCTTGACTCCTTGTTTTACCACGGACGGGATTGACTACACGATCGTTTTGTTGTTCTTTAACTTTCCTTGCTCTTTTCATGCCAGGCGTTAAGTGGCGTTGGCACGTAACATCTGTTACTTATTTGCTCCGTACTTATACTCGTTTTCACTCGTTACTGGTAGCAAAATTTACAACGATAATGGTTGGCCAAGCTTAGTGCTGCCTGATTTCATCCCACAATACCTAACGTCATAAGCTAAATTTTATGATTTCGAAAGAGAAATAAAAATTTGGACAGCACGGAAAGATGCTTTGGGATAATGCTTCTTTCAAAGGTTACGATTTCTCTGCATTTTTCTCCGAGCGTGAATTTTTATATTAATAGCTTCTGCGAAGTAAATACTTACGCAAAGTCAAGGACTCAAAGTTACTTGTTACCTCCGCGAAAGAGTCTATGTTTTTGCCGGGGTAAACTGTCTGTCTGTCTGTCTTTTACACTGTTTGTCTGTTGTTTTATGATTGTGTCTGTCTATTAGCAATATTATTGCATCCCCCAATGCGGCTGTTTTTTCGTATACGTTCTTTATTTCTGCGTTTGTCTACAATCAGGATAACGAAATTTACAGGGTTTGTCAGGCAGGTTGGAGGAAAGATTCGTTGAACCGTTTGCTTGTTTGTTCTCTTGCCTCTTTTTCTCTTAGTACCTTAACTCATAAAGGTATAGAAGGATTTTCTTGAAATTTATGCGAATTGTTAACTTTGTTACAGGTATGTCACAACAAGCAAGTAACAAAATTCTTGAGACAGTCTGTTTGTCCGTTCGTTTGTTTGTCTCTACGTAAGATTTTATATTTGCTGGGATACAACTCAAGAAGTAACTAATCTATCTTTGCATTAAATGTACAGGAATTATTATATAAGTAAAAGACCTAAATTAATTAATTTTGGTGCTGATCAGTGGTTTCGGCTGCCTACGATTCTGTCAGTAGGGCTACGGCGCAGCCGTGAACGCTTCTGGTGCCAGTCACCATACAGTTTATCTGCAGCACGAGCCTAGGTGTGAGGATTTCCCTGTTGAGAGGAGCAGACCAGCAGATTTTACCTATAGCTACCTTTAGCATCGCTGTGGCAGTGCAACACTAGTTCTTGAATTGTTTATACTCCTTGAAGACTTCTCAGGTACGGAGAGCAGCTTCCTTCTGCCACTGAGTAGGCCAGTACAGAGTGTATCCTATTTTGCAGTTGGCACGAGTACAGAGTGTGTGGCCTATTTTGCAGTTGACACGAGTTTAGAGTGCAGCCTATTTTGCAGTTGACACAACAAGTACAATGTGAAGAATAACACAAACACTCAAGTACTGTAATACACTAGAGTCGTGATGCCGCCTCACCCCTTCAGTTCACAGTTGTGAAGAGCCTCTGCACTCGGTACAGCAGCTAACCCAGGCTGTCACCAGTGTTCTGGATATTTTGGACTTTTACGAGCTATCTCGTGTTGTCGTACATCTGGCAGAGCATATAGCCTTACCTGCCATATGAAGTTTGCTATTAAAAAGTTGTAAGATACCCGAAGCAATATCGATTATCACGGCAACTCAGTGAAGTTAATCTCAATAGGCTCAACCTGTTCTGAAATCTAGACAGAAGCGTTTGTTTCGCCTCATTCAACACGTGTTTTACGCCAACCTCGAACAATTATTCGTGAAATGACCGAAAGCGTCATCGTATCCCGTGAACTGGAGCTTTCGTTCCTTCCGAGTTCAAATCGTCAGCTGCTACATCTGCAGCTCAATCTAAAGTGACGAAAACAACGCTCCTCTCAAACTGTTTGTACAAGGAAATTTTCGTCTCTAGTCGTGCCAATCGATGACCTCATTGATATCGAAACTAATTGTGTTTATTACTAAAGATTTATAGTCAGACCTACGTTAATATTCAGTGTTTCAGTGTCCGAAAAACACTTATTCAATCGTTGAAACTCGTCACAGTGTTCCGTCTGCCTTAAGCCGCCATATTATCTACATTTAATGTTTTGCATGCTTGTTGATGATGACTGCATGTTGACAGTTCTTAGATCTGTGACGTGGACGTAAAGAGTGCCCCCGCTTACAGGCCGTTGGAGGAGTGGAACAAGAGGCCCGCAGCGTGGTGATTATGACAAAAGACGGCGAGGTAGTTTCAGACCCCCGCACTGGCCTCACGCTGAAGAACCTCTTGACGAACTCTCCTTGGTTGGCAGACGAAAATGGTATTGTGACGGTGCCCTACAGAATAGATGATAGTGAGTATTCCCGTTTGTTTAGTAACTGGTGTACGTTAGCGTTTACTAAGACCGGTATCGGTAGTATCTGCTTATTTCTTAGGGATCAATACCAGGCATTATTGGCGATTCAAAAATGTAATAGAGATACACCGATAAAGAGACTCTCCATATTTCGTGACCGGCTCTAAAGAAAGTGAAGTGAAAATTGTTTGTTGTTTCGATAAAGTTTAAGAAAGTAAGACTTCAACGAGAATACGGACATAAGCGTAAAAGGTGAATAATGCTATGTTATTGGACTTGCCTATTTGAGCGTTGTCATGTAGTCATGTCATATTGTGGATAATGTGCTGGAGGTATTTTTTACCCCTTCGTAACTACTCGGTCGAGTCCAATTTAGCCTTCCATTTATTCTTAAAGAAACATTGGTGAAGAAACGCTACCGCTAAGCAGACTTGGACGCACAAATGATTTGCTGTTCTGTGTTTGCTCAAAAATGAGGCTCACTGCATGGGCGTATAGAGCTGTCGTGGGAATACTTATCTTCCTCACAGATGAGGGTTAAGAAGGCGCGGTTTGCTAAACCTTCCGTCAAATATTGGCGCCATAGTTCTTGATGACCCGTGGTCGACTGCAGCCGTACTTACTCCTCTGGGGCCAGCGGGCCTATATCAGCAGCGCAAACCAGTGCGAGTGTGTTTTCAGTTCAGGGTGCGGCCAAGTTGACTTTGCGTTTACCTATATCAAGTAACACCATATTACGAATTCTTCGAATGCGGGTTGTTCTTTGGAAAACGTGTAATCTTCACAGTTATAGCTCCATCATTCAGATTTTCATTACATTTTTTAAGTAAAACGGCATCATTCATCTCTAAATTTTAATTTCATAGTTATGTAAAAAATTGAGATGCCGCGCCTTCACGCTATCTTAACTCACAGGCCACTTCAGAAAACAGCTGTCGATTTGTTTCGATCTTTTTTTACGCTCATGTTCGCCACTCACGCTGAACCTTTCATTTCAGGCAAAGGCGTGGTAAACAAAGAATGGTTTCAGAAAGCTTCCCAGTCATGGGAAGTTAACACATGCTTGCGCTTCCGAGAGCTTCAGCCAGGAGATCAGGAGCAGTATTATGCTGCCGTCAGCATGGGTGACTGGTGCGAGAGTAATCTGGGACGTCACGCCCCAACTAGAGTTACCATGTACCCACCGTGTGCGGTAAGAATTGAGGAAAGAGGGTTACTGTTAATTGGCTTCTTCGAAACTGTGTTCGCTGATACACATATCACTTTTCCCTTGCCTAGCACGCCGCAATTTTTATATCTATTGAAAACTTAACGGCCAAAGCTTCCGAAGCAACCTTAATCCATCTCATTCTCTCTCCCGCCCCAACTACACAGTTTGATGTCTCTAAGCTCCGCATGTCCGCGGCTCTTGAATGTGCTTGCGTGCATTCAAGATCGTCTCTTGGGCATGGACTCTTCACCCACCCCCCTTTTTTTTCTCTCTCTCTCTTTTCTCCTGTCCTCTATATCCATGATTGTATTACCGTTATCGAGTATCTCACGGCCCCGCATACAAGGCCACAGTCTTTGGGAATGGGCCAATTGGTTCGTCTACTGCCGCCTATCTAATCTAAAATTAAAAATCGTCTATAAACGAGCTATCATAGTCAGTATAAAGTATATTCAATGAGTATCTGCATACTTATTACACTCTGTTTGCTTGGTTTTCACCGGCACTCATTCTCCTCTATCCTACAAATGGAATAAACTGAGTGGAGTTTTGATGTTTCAAAATGATAATGCTTCAATTCGTTACCTATTTCAACACATCATTAATATAGAGAAGCTCTGTGACCTCTGCGTCCTGGATACGGCTCGGTAGTACTAATATTTCAAAGAAATATTCGTCACCCTGAAGTTTGGCTCTTAAAACTTAAGAAACCTGACATAACTTTCTCCAAGTCCACGAATCGAGCAGAAGAAAATGGAATATACAGTATAGTATAAGATTTTAGTGGCCCAACGAGTCACTGGCAGGCTGATATAAAAAAAGTGCTTAGAAATTGAGTTTCCGTAGTGAAATGGTGAAATTTAGTTGGTGGCCAAAACCATGGCCATGCTGTTGTAGAGTAGTAAAGCACATTCAAACATCGTCGTCACATGGCGAAGGGTTAATTTATGTTCATTTTGTCGAAGGCGCGCGCTTCTACTGAGTTTATTTGGACTAGTAATTTTGTTTCCTTACTAATATAAAGTCCTATAGGAGCTCCAAAAATAACAAAATGTTCTGCTGATGTTGTACAACTGCAGTCATTTCACTAGCCATGATTCTATTTTTTAACACTATAACCCTATTACGCTGATACTGAATTCGTGTCCCTAAAATTTCACTCATGAAACCACCGCTAGTGCACCAGAACATAAAAAAATAAATAAAATAGAAGTGGAGNATAACAAAATGTTCTGCTGATGTTGCACAACTGCAGTCATTTCACTAGCCATGATTCTATTTTTTAACACTATAACCCTATTACGCTGATACTGAATTCGTGTCCCTAAAATTTCACTCATGAAACCACCGCTAGTGCACCAGAACATCAAAAAATAAATAAAATAGAAGTGGAGAATTTTGCAGTCTCAGTATACTTTACTATAAAATAACCAATAGCAGTAGTAACAGGTTTGCTTTACGTTCAATATCATATGCTTTGAAATCAATGGCAACAATATCAAGCCAACTCAAATACTGAACTGTGTACTGTATTGAGGGGGGGGGGACCCTCAAGAATCCTTGAAATTTTCAACGTTCAATTTTTTATGCAACAGTTGCTATACATCAGACGGACAAGCAGGCGAAGTTTTTATGCAGACAATGTAACCCTAAGTGGGTAAAATAGGGTCTAGTTCATTTTTTTTACTCCAAAAAGCTTTTTATTATTTGGCCGATTTTCATTAACCTTGGTAGAGATATGGTAGAGATATTTCCCCCCCACAAAATTAGTTAACCTTGGTAGAGATATGGTAGAGATATTTCCCCCATACAAAATTAGTTATTCATAGAAAACCGTTTTGTTCGAGTAACACGTTTTCTATAGTAAAAATGGGGAAAGTACAAGAATTAAACTACATTTTTTCTTCGATTTTACATATCTGTACCAAATATTATTGGAAGGTATAAAGATAAAGAAATTTTTTTCCCTTTGCCGGGAAACTTCTTGATATGAAAAATGATAAGAAACCCCAAAAGCAAATTTATTTGTGTGTCGACTTCAGTGGAACTTGGTGCAGACCTGTAAAATAAAAATACAATGCTATTTAGACTCATGTACTTTTCCCCATTTTCCCCATAGAAAACGAGTTATTCAAAGAAAACGAGAATGCGGGCTCTCATGAAAACCTCATTTATTTACTTCAAAACATAATTATTCCTGTAGTTTTGAGATACAGAGATTATTTTCGCATCAAAAGAAGCAAAATTAGATTCTACACAAATTAACTCTGGTGTGTAATGATTGTCGAATTAGGAGACATGTAACAGCGCACTTTTTGGAAAACATGACTTTTTTTAATTCTTTCGAATTTCAAAAAGAAAAAAAAATATTTTGATAATCATGAAACCCATGAGAGCTTATTTGTAGAGAAGCTAATTCTGCTTCTTTTGAGACAAAAATCATCTCTGTGGTTTGAAAACTGTAAGACTAGATATGCTTATGGCAGACCCCCTTTTCCCGTTTCTTCTTGAATGACTCGTTCTATGGGGAAAAAAGAAAAAGTACATGAGTCTAACCAACATTCTCTTATTTTTCACATGTCTGCATCAAGTTTCATTCATGTCGGGATGTAAATAAAATTTTCCTCTTTTTGTTTCTTTTCATTCCAAGAAGTTTCCCGTCAGAGGGGGAAAATTCTTCTATTTTTTTACCGTGAATAAAATTTGGTACTGATATGTAAAATAAAAAATGTGAATTAAACTCCTGTACTTTACCCTTTATCCCCATAGAAAACGAGTTAGTCAAAAAAATGGGTTTCTTTGAATAACTCATTTTCTATGGGGAAAATGTGAAAAAAGTACTTGAGTCCAATCCACATTTTTCTCCGCTTATACATATCTCTACCAAGTTTCATGAAGATCGGCATACTAATATAAAGTTTTTTGGAGTCAGAAAATGAACTAGACCCTACTCTCCACACGTAGGGTTAGAATTGCAGCTTTTTAAATTTACATATATATCGGCCAAGTTTCATTCAAATCATTACAAAACTATTTTTTTCTTTTCGAATTAACAAATACTGAAATATCTTATACTGATTTTTACTATGTCGATCTCATCCCCAGGATCATCACAGATATTCTTATTACTACTTTAAGGTAAGACATTCAGTCAAAACCAAAAGCTGGTCGTCGTACATTGTTGTTCTTAGTTTAGAATTCTACACTTTTCTGAACATTCGTAGTGAACACGATTTTATGACTACTGATAAATACATCAAACTTATATTTTACAGTACCGAGGATACATTCACGAGCTCGGGCACACTCTTGGATTGGCTCACACGCATGAACGCAGCGACAGGTAAGTAAACGATTACGAAGTATTATTGGCAAATAACCAAATACCCGAAAGTAAACCGTCGTCTTCGAAGAAACTGTAGCTTTCGAATATAATCATTGTAAACAATCCGCTGTTGAATCATGATTTTTAGACACAATACATAGAGCTAAAAATGTTATTTGTGCAACGTTTATCAACAACTCACTCAACATAGCAATGGAAAGATCTCTTATCAGCGTCAGAGACGTTAGAAAAAGACAATGTAAAAAACTAAAAGTTTGATAACGATTGAGGACGCCAAACAACTTGCAAATATGTCTTTCTAATGTAAAAAAGCTAGTCACAGACATCCCTAAGAAATGAAAAAGCAATAAAAAGAACAAGCAATATGTTGGTAACAGCTACGAAAAACACTGGACGTGGGACAATATGTACAGTGCCTAGACTTAAGTATTTACACAACTCTGTTTTTTTAACTATTTTAAAAAATTTAGGGACTGCTTTAGGATAATTAGTAAAGGAAGTTCAAGTAAATAAATAAATAAATAAATATATATATATATAATAGAATATTTAAACAGAACAGTCAAATGTGTACCTATAACAAAAAAGAAAAATGTAATACAAACAAACGTAATGAGGGACAAAAGTATTTGACCATAAAAATTATGATATTAGTACTTGGTAGCGTGACCTTTATTGGCAATAACAGCATGGAGACGATTGTAATAGCTTGAAGTTAACTTTTCACATTCACTTTATGGTATTTTTTCCATTCTTCCATGTAGATGACCTTTAATTCAGTAAGGTTTTTGGGACACCGTTTGTGGACACCCGATTTAAAAAGACGCCACAAATTTTCTATTGGATAAGGTCTGGTGATTAGCTAGGCCATGGAAGAACATTTATTTTCTTCTTATGAAACCATTCTTTCGTTAAATTCGCTGTATGCTTGGGGTCGTTGTCTTGTTGTAAGGTCCACCTGCACCGTTCGTAGAATTTTTTGGCAGTTGGAACCATCTTCTTCTCTGATATCTCCCTGTACATGAAACTACTCATCTTACCATCAATGATAATTATGAAGATCCCCAACACCATGGGCAGTAAAGCAACCCCACACCATGATGCTGCCTCCTCCATGCTTAACGGTGGGAATGGTGTTCTTGTGGTCATAGGCAGTGCCACGTTTCTTCCATACATGCCGAGCTCCGTTTCGGCCAAAAAGTTCTATTTTAGTTTCGTCAGACCACATAACCCTTTCCCAAAACTCATTTCCTTTGTCCAGGTGGTCTTTGGCAAATGTTAAGCGGATCTTGACATGTTTTGCTGTAAGAAGAGGAGTTTTGCGAGGAGTGTAAGAATGAATGCCAGTTACGGTTCAATTCCCTAACAATAGTTTTCTTGCTGACATGCAGTCCCTGAGTCACCAGTTCACTCTGATGGTCAGCACGAGGTGTCATGGGGTCATTAGTCACCTTACGTAGCTTGTAGCGCCGGGGATGACCCATGATCTTACGCGGAGCTTTAGCTCTTTGCAGGTTGGAGACCGACCCAGTCACTTTATGCTTGCGGACTATTGCTCCAACCGTTGAAAAAGGAACATTGACACGTTCTGCTATTAGTCTATAAGTTAATCCCTCACTGCGAAGTTGAATATCCGTTTACGAGTAGCTTCAGGGATTTCTTTAACTTTGGGCATTGCAGTGAGAGTGTGCGCGACTTCAACGAGGTCTAGAGAGGTAATGATTGCACCGGCTGTGGTTTGTTTAAATTGCATTTGTTTCGAAACGTTTCGTGAACGTTCTATAATAATTTCCAAACTAATTTATTCAAATTATTCTATAAAATATCAAAGTTTCAACATATTTATTTTGGTCAAATACTTTTGCCCCTCATTACCTTTGCTTGTATTAAATTTTCTTGTTATAAGTGCACATTTGACTGTTCTGTTTAAATTTTCTATTATATATATGTTATATAAACTTCCTCTATTAATTATCCTAAAGCAGTCCCTAATTTTTTTAAAATACATAAAAAAATAAAGTTTGGCAAATACTTATGTCTAGACACTGTATATCGGTATCATAGAAAAAAATTCTTCTTGTTGGTATAGTATTAGTAGCCTAGCCTGTACAGGCTGTTGAAAAATTCAATGCAAATATTTTAACCGCCACGCATTTTTTTCAGAATTCAGTTTTTTAAAAAGTTACAGCGTTTTCCATTTATATCCCAAAAAACAATTTTCGCGGTAAAATTTCCAATTTTCAACCGATTTTGATGAAAATTTGTAGCAAAGTAAATATTCCAATGCTCTATGCGTACATTACGATAAAACTTAAAACCTGTAAAATAACTGGGCAAATAACGTTCAATTTAAAAAAAAGGCCGCATAAATCAATATTTACACTCATGAAAAGCGAGATTTTTCAATGAAAGCCTATTTCAAGACCTTTCAGATGCTATAATGCATGTCAGAAAATAATTAGATTAAGAGCATTTGCAAGGAGGAAAACTGATATAAGTTCACCACTATTGACGCGCACCCGCATGTTCCTCTGTCACTGCATCATATAGGCATAGCTAGACGAACGTTCGTGCTGCGGTAAATGGGTTTCACAACGTTTGAGGAGGATTTTTCGATAAAACACAAGTTGTACTAATTAGAGTTATTGAGCATACTGAAAATTACATACCAGTACCTACCTTATATATGAAAATCAGAATCAAATGATTAGAAAACAGCAGCTTACAACTTATTTTCTTATTTTGTCACTTGATTGAGCAATCACGGGTTTAAAACTCTAATAAGCAGAGCTGGCACTACCGAATGAAATTTGGTATTTCGGTAGTACTGGCGGTATTTTCATCTACCGAAGTACCGAATCTTTGCTGAATCTTATACCTATAGCGAATGGACGTACCAAATGACTTTCTTTTGTACTTTTTTATTTCCCGCGTCACAAAAATGTTTTTTAGTCCTCTACGACCCACCATCCATCCTGGGAGACACTGGGAATATCTCATTGACTTTCGTTCAGTTGAGCTTTTTCATGCTGTATTGCACTTTATTGAGGAGAAAAGACGTTGCAGTGTGAGAATTGGGCGTAGTGTGTCATGATGTTTCACTCACTCATCTGTCACGTCCTTCCGAGTTTAGTGAAGCGTGAACTGCCAGTGGATGATGAAGTTAGTTAAAGGCTTGAAAAAGGTGTTCTATGGGATCTAGAATGTTATAAAAGGCTTTTAAAGGTGTTTATTATGTATACATAATACATATACATACATAAAGAGTTTTCTCATACATACGTGCCCGGTGAGCATGTTTTCTCTGTTTTATAAGCAGCTTGCTGTCGTTCTTGCCCTAAGCTATCAGTGATCTTCCAGCGCCTGATACGGTTAGGAAATTTACCCGTTGTTGGCGTACTGGGAATATTACTCCCATTCCCAAGAGTCCAGCGTCGCCCCGTGTCGTCAACTAGCAAGCGATAACGCCGACGCCTATTTTTTCAAAAGTGTTCGAGAAATTGGTTGCTTGTAAGCTTGGTCGTTCTGCTGAGGTTATGGTTTGCTGCCTGCTGGTCAGTTTGCGTTTAGAACTGGTTTGGATTGTTGTGACGCCTTGTTGTCGGTGCCACACCACTTACAGTCTGCGCTGGATTGTCGGTTTCAGGCACGCCTTGTACAGTTCGAGTTGAGCACGGCGTTTGACAGGGTCAACCACAGGTGTCTATTATACAAGCTTGAGTTGTTTAGTGTGAGTGCATGATTGGATTCTGTCAATCATTCGTGATTTTGTTTCTGAGCGAACGCAGAGTTTGTCTGTTGATGGCGTTTTGAGTGCATCAGTCGTGGTGGAGTCTGGCATTCCTCAAGACAGTGTGTTTGGCTCGCTTCTTTCGTTCTGTATACTGGTGACATATCCTCTTCGCAGGAAAACACGATGATCAACTATGCCGACGATTCCATTTTGATAGCAGTGGTACCTGCCCCCTGCATGCGTAATGCTATCACCCATATCACTCATTAGTGCATAGTGAAGTGGAGTATTAAGCTGAATGCCAGTACGACCCAGTCGATGATTGTCAGTCGGTCTCGGACACTTGTACCGCAGCATCCACATCTGCAGATAGATGACACTTTGCTTCAGAAGTCTAGGTTCTCGGAGATTCATGGTGTTGTCTTTGATGAGAAGCTCGTTTATGAGCCACATATTACACGACTGGTGCCACGTGCTTCCAGTAAGATTGGGCTCCTGCGTAAGGGGAATTTGTTGTTTGGTGACAGTGAGGCTGTCCGCAGATGCTTTTATGCATTTTTGCAGCCTGTGTTGGAGTATTGCTCACCGGTCTGGGGGAGCTGCTGACAGTCACTTACGTCTGGTGGGCCAAATTGTGAGTTCGGCCAACAGGCTGTGCGCAGGAAATGATTTAGTGAACTTGTCCCACAGGATAAAAGGGTGGCCAAACTCTGTATGTTTTATAAGGAGTAGAATATGGAGAGGCATAGGTTGTATTCTTCTGTACCGGTCTTCAAAGTCTCGAAGAGAATTACACGTGCTGCGGTCGGTTCACACGATTTCACGTCGGAGAATTTTAGGTGCCGAACTAATCAGTTCGGTCGGTACTTCGTTCCTTGGTCTGCTAGGGTTTGGAACTCACTGCCGGCATCGGCTTCCGGTCGCGTTGGCCTGCAGGCGTTTAATTCAACTTTAAATGGCTTTTTATTGGAATTCCTTTAGAAGCATATCGCGCTTCCCGGTGTTGTAGAATACTTCATTTGGGTTTTGCTTCTTGTCCGTGGGGGCCAGGGCACGAAATTTTAATACTAATACCGAACTAAATAAAAAAAAAAAAAAATCAAATGATTCGGTATATTTTTTGAAAAAATATCGAAATACCGAACCGAATGACCCGTTTTTAACTACCTGATACCGTTAACGGCGGCGCAGAAATAATACCGGATCCCAGCTCTACTAATAAGGTTCGTTGCATTTATCATCCGTGTCGCCACTATTCATAAGAAATTAGTGCTTGTAAGTAAATGAAGATAGGACAAAAAGTTTCTAGAAATAAATTGTGTAATTTTTTCACGACAAGATTTAAAATTTCAAAATATACAAACCACCACAAATTATTATCTTCGACGAATGTTCTTTCCGCTAGACGATTGGTTGCGTATTAATGTGTTGATTGACTTCATTACGTTAGGAGTAACACCAATTTACTCTGAGTAACACTACCAATTGCCCAGTCATGCAACGTTAATCCCCCTTACCGCAGCACTGACGTTCGTCCAGCCATGCGTATGAGGCGCAGGGCAACATGCGGGTGCGCGTCAATGCTGGTGAATTTATATCCGTTTGCCTCCTGGCAAATGCACTTAATCTGATTATTTTTTGTCATGCATTACATCATTTGAAAGGTCCTGAAATAGGCTTTCATCGTAGGAATCTCGTTTTCCACGAGTGTGACTATTGATTTGGGTTGCCTATTTTGAATCTGGACGTCATTTCCCCCAGTTATTTTACACTTTCATTAAATTTTGACAACATGTGCGCATGGATCCCTTTGATGATAGTTCGGACAAAGTCCAGGTGGCGTTAGACACGCCACCCATTTTGTGTAGAGATGATGCTGCAGTCCGTGACCAGCGGTGTGGCTAACAGCGAGTTTTCCCCACAGTTCACGTAGCCGCTTACAGCAGGTATATCTGGCACTTTCATTAAGCATGCGTCCAGTAAGTTTTTAAATTTCACAGTCTCTGTATCGGTGACTTTTCGAATGTAACCAGGCATTTTGTTGAATGATTTTTCCCCTCGGACCACGAAATTATTAAAATACTTTGTGGCAATCGCATCACCACCAGTTTTCATCGGAATGCGCACTTGACAAGTGCGACCAATACGGTTTGAGTGTCTGGCCTGGATTCGCCCACTGACATTGACAGTAATTCCTTCTAAAATATCCCAAACATATATGACCGTAGAACGCTCGAATCTCCTTTGAATTGCGTACATTTGAAGTTGAGCAAGTCTTTCGTGATAGTTTAAATCTTTCATCCCTCGGATTTTTGCAGTGAACGATCTCTGGATAGCCTCGTGGGGCTCTAAGTCTTTCCGTTTGCTTGGCATCCAAAGAGGTGAACAGTATTCAATCCTTGGCTGTATCAGTTGTTTCCATAAGGTGAGCATTGTGTCTGCTTATCATGAAGAGAAAGTTCGAAGCACTCATCCGTTCCACTTCTTGCCTACGGTAACAACTCGAGCCACGTGTTCTTCAAAAGTGGCATTCTCTTGTATTTTCACCTATAGATCCCTTAAAATTTGCATTCTCTCGATTTCGCTCCCATCTTTCATCGTGTAGGATGTAGATTCAGTAAAGGAGAAGTTTTTTCCGTATCGTAAAAGATCGTATTTTGATTCGTTGAAGGTCATGTTGTTAACCGATGCCCAGTGAAAGATCTTGGTTAGATCTAGTTGCGCATTCCATACGTCCGCCATTGATTGAACCGCTGCTAATATCCTTGTGTCATCAGCAAACGATGAGGGACCGGCAAACTTGCATTGGTGCCCCATATCATTTATCATGATCAGGAACAGTATTGGACCAAGCACTGTGCTTTGTGGGACTCCACTGAGTACCGGCTGTCGTTTGGACACTTTATTATTTATAATTGCACTTTGGGTTCGGTTTGTCAGGAAACCTTCGATCCATCTATAGAGCATTGAAATATTTACTTTGCTAACAAGCTTATCAATATTGGTTGAAATTTGCATTTTTCACAGAAAATTTTTTAATAAAAGTAAAAACGCTGAAGCTTTTTTAAAAAAGCTGAATTTGGCAACATAAAAAATACACCTCAGAGCACGGCTAAGATGACTTTACTTGTGATTGAAATATTTGCACTGAATTTTCCAACACTCTGGATAGTACTCAATTAAAATATCTATGAGTATGAATGTCCGGACTATAGGCTTGCCAACTGTTCTACACAGCGACCCACGGTATTAGTCCATCTTGATTTTTCTCTAAAACTATTATTTCCTGTTAATATAACTTGATATTCTAGTGTATGTCGCAGAGTAATCATGGACAATGTTCATAATCCTATTACTTAAGAAACTGTTTGCTTGATACCATTTAGAAACTTATTTTTATCTAATCCGCCCTCTATTTCCTGAACCACAATATTAATCTCAGGTATCCAAATTAGTTAAATTTGATGAATAAAATACAAATTAACCATCAGTTTATTTATTAAATACTAAATAATATTTCAAAAATACTAGGAACATATTGCAGCAGCAAACAAGGCAAACTAAACAAGAAACAACAAGCTCATTTATTAACGTAACCCTCATTTTAATTTATGACCTCAAAATGCGGTCATTAACGGAATGAGTCAATTTCTTCAATAGTAGTACGATCGATGGATCATACAGCGACTTGTATGGCCTCCTACAATTCTGTTTTTGGAATAAACTGCTTACCCTCTGTATAAATTTTGCGCTTGATGATAGACCACAGATTTTCAATTGGGTTCAAATATGGATAATTGTGTGGCTACACCATCAAATTCAGCTTTTTGAACCATTAGTGCAGTTCTGGCTGATTGTGAGGGTGCATTGTCTTGCATGAACACCAGCTTTTTGTGAAAATCCAAAGTCTGGTCGTCAAGCCCAGGAATAAAACATTCATCGAGTAGGGCGCAATAATTAGCAGAATTGATTTTAACTCCTTCACGGACCATTGCTGGACCTACAAGTTTATCATTCATAATCGCAGCCCACAACATAACGCCACCACGTCCTTGATGGCGGCGAAAACGATGGTGGAGCTTGCCCTCAAATCCGACCCATCCATTAGACCATTCATCTGGGCCATCGAGAGTCGCTCTGGTCTCATCTGTGAATAAAAGAACCATCATATCCTGTTTCACATAAGACCTAGCCCACTCAACTCTCAGATGCATGTGCCTTTGTGTCAATGGAGGCTTTTTTTGAGAGAGAGATTTCATATTTGCAATTGTCCCCAAGATTTGGTTTCGCGTAGTTTTTCGCACTGCATTCAGACCAGAGCTTTCAAAAATTGTTCTGCTTGTGCTGCCCGACTTTTTGAAGACTTGACGTTTAATTTTGCTTCTACCCCGCGTGTTCACGGCTTTCATTTTACATTTATCAGACCGTGTATTCCGATTGGAAAAATTCCTCAAAAAAAGTTGAATTGTTTTAACATTGCGGCCTAAAATCCTGGCAATAGACGCACATTAGGTATCCTTGGCCGTTTCTTTGATAATGATTTGCTTCTCTTCGTGTGTTATATCCTTAACACGTCCCATTTTGAATATTATTGAAATGGACTAATAGCGTGACTCACCGTATATCTGTTAAACAAAGCAATGTTCTGCAACCAACTTCTTCAGAATGTAAACAAATTTTGTCAGATGAACTAGGCACACAGTGTTGCCATATGAAAACTTAATTCTCGTCAGACAGAAGATTTTCAATGAAAAATGAATAAAATCATTGTTGGACTAATACCGTGGGTCGCAGTGTAGTTGTGCCGAACCTATCCTAACTTAGCTAACCTTTTCTTAAGTAGATTAGACTAGACAGAGGCAGTAGACGGGCCAACAGGTCCATTGCCACGGAGTCGCGGCGGGACTTAGGCCCGGCCCTGTATGGGTCATTGCAATTATGTTAGTGTTATTTCGATGACCTAGGAAAAAGAACAAAAAGGAGAAAACTTTGACCAAAGAGACGATCATGCAAGCATGATTTATAGCTGCAGATCCGAGAAGCTCGAAGACCTCAAGTTAGTGAGAGCGGAACAGAAAGAGTATGGATTAATGTGGCCCGCGATGCTATAGCTGTGAAGAGTTCGTGTCTCCTGGAGGAGGTATTCTTATATGTAGTCAAACCAGCGTAAGGAGTCCGATGGGCGTGGCTAAGAACGCAAAGCAACTTGGCCAAATCTCACTTAAGTGCGCGGTATGACTTGTCTCAATTGATAAAATTATATTTATATTCGAACGCTCAAAGTGCATTAGTCACTAGATTAGATTTGGCACTGCTGCGTTCAATTCCGCCTCGCCCCAAAAAGACTGCTTACGCTTGTTTGACTATAGCTCTAGAGGGTCTTTTTCCCAATGTTTGTCAAAAGAGTTAAACTGATTTCTGAACACGTTGACTGTATCTGCACCGACAATATCGGAGAAGAGTCTTATTTTAGATGTTCCCTATGAAAATTTTCTCCGGGCTTTATGCTTGAGTTTTTGACCGTTTTGCGCCGGCGATTGTTGCCGTTTCTCTCAAACCATCCCATTGTAAGTACGTCGTTGAAGTTATTCAAACCCTTTAATGTGAATAAATACGTAAACTCATTTATTTCTTATATGGAGACAGTGTAGAACAAGGTTAGAACACAATATCCTGAGGTTTTCATGCTTAGTACTAACATAAGAATAATACTAAAAAGTAACATAATAGACTATTGGCATTAGGTTTGCAGTGATCTACTAGTGCAATGCCCGTATCTAAATAAGGAGATGATATTGACATTATTTTCCGTTGAGAGGAACGTTGGTTACACAGAAGTGGTGTGAGAATTTTTGTTTTTTTAGAGAGTATGAATTACAGTATGCAGCCTAAAGTGAGCTAGGGCAAGTAGTTGCGTATTAAAAATGGTACGCTTACAGGGATTAAAAAAAAAAGGAAAGAGGAACGATGGGAAATTTAGAATACATAGACAAGCTAACCATACTCAAGAGTGAATGAGAAACTGACATGTATTACAAGAAATAGCTAGTAATGATAATAATGGTAAAAACTTGAATTAAAATAGAATAGATAGATTATATTACAGTGAAATAGACGCTGCATATTTCCAATTTAATTCAATTATATAACCGTGATATCCTTATTTGTGATAGAAAAGGATTTATTTATGTAAAACAGCCTAGCTGTGGGGCATTAGAAAAGAATAATAAGAATAGATCACGTTAGAAGATAATATGAATTAACTAAGATGTTCGTTATGCTCGAAAGAGTGCCTGTTACGGTTACATTAACATTTTAGCAAAAAAGCAGAGTTAAAATAAATCATTTTCCCATATGGATGCGGTACTCAACATATTAAAAGGGCACAGCACCATGAGTGTTTAATTCTTAGTCTTAAAGCTAACACCGTAACATGAGTGTTTTTATCTTTATGCGTAAAGCTAACACGAGACAGAATTTGCCAGAAGCCAGATTTTGTTTAATGTCTTCATTCTATGATAAAAATCAGGAAAATGTGATACTAAAACTAGACATACGAAAAAAATGTAGAAGGCAACAAGATTGGCCAGAGTTTGTTTAATGTTTTCATTCTTTCTCTGATTACACAGTTCGATTACTTTACGCCCGTGCAGACGGTCTCTTCCATGGTCCTCCGTACGTACGGGAGAAGGTAGAGGCCTCGTAGTATAGGTCGGCCACCTCAATCAGCGGGCCACCTCCCGAAACAGAAAGGGGAATATTCAGAGCCTACCTAACGTTAGAAAAAAAAATATTGTCAGCAGGAACTGCGGCAAGCTGTAACATGTCCAACGGAGAAGGCACATGAGACTCTCAATCTTTTAGCAGGGAAAGGGCACCACCAGCATCTACCCCTGGGGCGGAATAAAAAAAATAATAAAATAAATAAAAAAATTAAACTGAAGAAGAAAAAATGTTGAAAACAATTTGATATATACGGTTCACGTTAGCGAATAATTGTGATGCCTTTTGGGACAAAGATGGAATTCAATTACACATCAGAAAAGCAAAGCAAATCTACAAATGCGCTGCATGTAACACGACATCAAAATAATCATAGTAAGTCAACAAATGCGCTGCATGTTACGCAATATAAGACAGACTGAATATAATCACTCTTCAAAAGATTTATAGTAAATTTACCACGCAAAATTACACAGCAAAAGAAACATAGCATGTTTACAGACGCGTTGTATGGTACGCAACTTAAGTATCTATTAGTATTGTTATTTCGGGTGCGAAAAAAAGGTAAAAGAGCAGGTGTAGAAAGTATTAGTAATTTACATTTCTATTGTAGGCAGAAAAGTATGCCTCTTTCAGTTAGAGAATTTTAGCACAATTCAGGTGTTAGGATTTTTTATTGCTACTGTGCGCTTCAAGATATATATATATATATATATATATATATATANATTCGTAATTTACATTTCTATTGTAGGCAGAAAAGTATGCCTCTTTCAGTTAGAGAATTTTAGCACAATTCAGGTGTTAGGATTTTTTATTGCTACTGTGCGCTTCAAGATATATATATATATATATATGGTCCTCCGTACGTACGGGAGAAGGTAGAGGCCTCGTAGTATAGGTCGGCCACCTCAATCAGCGGGCCACCTCCCGAAACAGAAAGGGGAATATTCGAATTATGTAATATGACGTCACGAATTAATATTGACCAAATTAATATATTGATTGACCTAATAACCATTGACATGGGAATAAACAAATTAAATAATGATGACATTACGTGAACTTTAATTGAACAGGTAGTATATATAATTAATCAACAACAAAGTGCACGAAATGGCGCACAGCAGGACCCAACATACATGAAGTGGGCCACGCCTCTTATCTATCCTATCTTGTGTTAAAAAAACGGAGAGCGCAAGGAAAAGAAAACACATGATATAAACAAAGATCTATTCTGATGTTCTTTAATACAATGGGCGTGCAATGAGATAAGGCAAAATATGGGTCACTAAGTTGAATCATTGAAAAGCGCGCCTGATTAAACCAAACATATAGCGTAGTGGGAAACGAACGTTGCGCGTCTGACCTGGGTATAACGACATGCATATGATACATACGTTAGGCCCGTGTCACACGGTTAGGCAACTCCGAAGAAAACCCACAGATTGAGCATATTTTATAGGGCGAAATCATAAGGCACACTTCTGGCAACGTCAAAATGATAATCACACGGTGACCGGTGACATGTAAATTCGAAGTTCATATTGTTATAACACCGTTGGAAGTTGTGAAGTTGAACTGTGACTCGTCCAGTTCTCGATCGCATTGCATGACAGCATTCGAGAACTGGAGCCAGCCAACATTTTACATTTAGCAGCTTGGCAACATGTCCAGACATGATGGACATGTTGGGACCACTTATAATAAGCACCTGGGAGTAATGTGCACCATAACCTAGTTTTTCTTATTTTCTAATACCTTACCATACACAAGACACAACCGGTTTGACACAGGCCACTGCACATTTCTGCCTAGCTAGTAACCTATATACACATTCGCCCAGCATTTTTGTAACACGGCCTAATTTCTTATTACACTTCGGGGATTACAACTGCGAGCGCCGGTACTGCAGGGAACGTCGGGGTGTGCAAACGTCACAATCGAAACATCACACGTTTGGGAGTAAACTTTAGTGCTGGCAAATATTTACACTGGTCCGCGCGTAACTACCAATCTACAGCACAGTGGTAATTACACAATGAAAAGTCCGCCGTTGGGAGTTAACTGACACGGAAAAAGTTGGCGAACACGTATCTTTAGGGAAAGGCCGCCCGGGTACAAATGCTACCCTATCATCTTTGTCAGAGTATTATATACCCAAAGCCAGGGTATCTCCTAAATTCTTTTAGAAAATTTCACTATCCCATTAAGGCCACCTCTCCTCGTGGGCCTTTAGCCAATCATCTTCGACGATTTTTGCGCGGGCTTTCCCGCGCCTATTTTTTCTACGCCTATTGGTGCTCAGGTTACCAAACACCAGTTACGGATCCATGAATACACGGTATTTATCTCCTAATTTAAAAATACTGGTCTTCTATATGTAATATGTACACCAATTGGTATCTCGCATTTATTCACAGCTAATGTTTTATTTGAATTATGAGAACAAGTACCTGCTTAAGCGTATTTAACAGTAACAATTGTACATGTTGCAGGCGCCTTTCGCAAACTTCACGATAGAACAATCTAGATTCGCCCCGTTCTTGGATCACATGAGACAAAGGTATACTTAGCTTTCAAATACTTACAAATATAAGCTATTTACACGCAGCTGAACAAATATGTCACCCATTACATCGTATTACTTGAATGTCTCACTCTTTAGTACGATGATGTCAGATATTTCTTTACATAATTTATGTTGCAGCCCTCTGAACAATAGTGCTAGGATATTTGTTCTGGCTGGCAGAATTTTTTTCAATAAGTCCGCCATGAGCGTTCAGAGCAAAGCGAAGCGATTGGCCGGACCGCGTCTCATTGTGCCTAAACAAAACACATGGGATCTTTTCATTCAGTAGTACAATTCATGCCTTAAATTTCGTATACAACTTGTCGAATATTATATTTATCACCCATTGTTTCTACTGTAATTCAGATAATTTATTACTGAATGCATAGAATTATCAAATTTTAGATCTAGATAAATTTATTTTGTCCACTGATATATATTATTTTTTTGATAGTATTAATTTTGATGGATATATATATATATATATATATATATATATAAGCTCGTGCTCATTGTTTCCTAACAATTACCCCCGTCTCCCAGAAAAAAAAAATGTTCGAAACATCGTGAGAATATCTTTTCTTTTATTTTGTATCTGAGGCATTAATTTTAACCAGTATATAGTTTTGTAAATCTGCATATCGCCATTTCAACCATCAACATTTTTCTGATCTATGACATCAAACGCACTCTGCGTACATGTTTACCTTTCGCCTTTAGATACAATTTGTACACTAATATCATAACACAAATGTTAAGCACATACGACTAATACCGAGTTCTCGTTCAATTTTGGATGAATTCAAGGAGGTTTGGCAGGCGTCGGAAGGTGTTTCTACATCGCTGCCTCTTGACACATGGAGGCCACTCTGCACGAGGTCATAGCATAAGGAGGGTAGGAGATGTGAACTACCCAGGCGTAACATCTGCACTGACTCCGGATGCATCAGTGCAGATGTTACGCCTGAGTTCTTCACATCTACTACCCTCCTTATGCTATGACCTCGTGCAGAGTGGCCTCCATGTGTCAAGAGGCAGCGATGTAGAAACACCTTCCGACGCCTGCCAAACCTCCTTGAATTCATCCAAAATTGGACGATCGAGTCCGGCAAGCGTTTTCCAGGCAAGATCACAGTCCCAG